>OX638133.1:14961968-15269158 GCA_951804985.1 Dryomyza anilis | reverse complement strand
AATCTACTTTGAAAGGACTATAAAATGCGCCCACTTTGACCCCTCTACGATGCTCCGTTTAGAAGATATGAAGGATTTAAGAAACATTTGATTCATCAACCGATTTCTCTAGGACCACTCGACCGATTTTAATGAATTTTACCACAAATATTCTAATTTGAAATTTCTACAAAATGCGCTCACTTTGACCCCTCTACGACGCTCCGTTTAGAAGATATGAAGGATTTAAGTAACATTTGATTCATCAACCGATTTCTCTAGGACCACTCGACCGATTTTAATGAATTTTACCATAAATAATCTACTTTGAAAGGACTAAAAAATGCGCCCACTTTGACCCCTCTACGACGCTCCGTTTAGAAGATATGAAGGATTTAAGAAGCATTTGATTCATCAGCCGATTTCTATAGGACCACTCGACCGATTTTAATGAATTTTACCATAACTAATCTACTTTGAAAGGACTATAAAATGCGCCCACTTTGACCCCTCTACGACGCTCCGTTTAGAAGATATGAAGGATTTAAGTAACATTTGATTCATCAACCGATTTCTCTAGGACCACTCGACCGATTTTAATGAATTTTACCATAAATAATCTACTTTGAAATCACTACAAAATGCGCCCACTTTGACCCCTCTACGACGCTCCGTTTAGAAGATATGAAGGATTTAAGAAACATTTGATTCATCAACCGATTTCTCTAGGACCACTCGACCGATTTTAATGAATTTTACCTTAAATAATCTACTTAGAAAGGACTATAAAATGCGCCCACTTTGACCCCTCTACGACGCTCCGTTTAGAAGATATGAAGGATTTAAGAAACATTTGATTCATCAACCGATTTCTCTAGGACCACTCGACCGATTTTAATGAATTTTACCATAAATATTCTAATTTGAAATTTCTACAAAATGCGCTCACTTTGACCCCTCTACGACGCTCCGTTTAGAATATATGAAGGATTTAAGTAACATTTGATTCATCAACCGATTTCTCTAGGACCACTCGACCGATTTTAATGAATTTTTCCATAAATAATCTACTTTAAAATCACTACAAAATGCGCCCACTTTGACCCCTCTACGACGCTCCGTTTAGAAGATATGAAGGATTTAAGAAACATTTGATTCATCAACTGATTTCTCTAGGACCACTCGACCGATTTTAATGAATTTTACCATAAATATTCTAATTTGAAATTTCTACAAAATGCGCTCACTTTGACCCCTCTACGACGCTCCGTTTAGAAGATATGAAGGATTTAAGTAACATTTGATTCATCAACCGATTTCTCTAGGACCACCCGACCGATTTTAATGAATTTTACCATAAATAATCTACTTTGAAATCACTACAAAATGCGCCCACTTTGACCCCTCTACGACGCTCCGTTTAGAAGTTATGAAGGTTTTAAATTTGAATAATCTAATTTGAAATTTCTATAAAATACGCCCACTTTGACCCCTCTACGACGCTCCGTTTAGAAGATATGAAGGATTTAAGAAACATTTGATTCATCAACCGATTTCTTTAGGACCACTCGACCGATTTTAATGAATTTTACCATAAATAATCTACTTTGAAATCACTACAAAATGCGCCCACTTTGACCCCTCTACGACGCTCCGTTTAGAAGATAGGAAGGATTTAAGAAACATTTGATTCATCAACCGATTTCTCTAGGACCATTCGACCGATTTTAATGATTTTTACCATAAATAATCTACTTTGAAATGACTATAAAATGCGCCCACTTTGACCCCTCTACGACGCTCCGTTTAGAAGATATGAAGGATTTAAGAAACATTTGATTCATCAACCGATTTCTCTAGGACCACTCGACCGATTTTAATGAATTTTACCATAAATATTCTAATTTGAAATTTCTACAAAATGCGCCCACTTTGACCCCTCTACGACGCTCCGTTTAGAATATATGAAGGATTTAAGTAACATTTGATTCATCAACCGATTTCTCTAGGACCACTCGACCGATTTTAATGAATTTTACCATAAATAATCTACTTTGAAAGGACTATAAAATGCGCCCACTTTGACCCCTCTACGATGCTCCGTTTAGAAGATATGAAGGATTTAAGAAACATTTGATTCATCAACCGATTTCTCTAGGACCACTCGACCGATTTTAATGAATTTTACCACAAATATTCTAATTTGAAATTTCTACAAAATGCGCTCACTTTGACCCCTCTACGACGCTCCGTTTAGAAGATATGAAGGATTTAAGTAACATTTGATTCATCAACCGATTTCTCTAGGACCACTCGACCGATTTTAATGAATTTTACCATAAATAATCTACTTTGAAAGGACTAAAAAATGCGCCCACTTTGACCCCTCTACGACGCTCCGTTTAGAAGATATGAAGGATTTAAGAAGCATTTGATTCATCAGCCGATTTCTATAGGACCACTCGACCGATTTTAATGAATTTTACCATAACTAATCTACTTTGAAAGGACTATAAAATGCGCCCACTTTGACCCCTCTACGACGCTCCGTTTAGAAGATATGAAGGATTTAAGTAACATTTGATTCATCAACCGATTTCTCTAGGACCACTCGACCGATTTTAATGAATTTTACCATAAATAATCTACTTTGAAATCACTACAAAATGCGCCCACTTTGACCCCTCTACGACGCTCCGTTTAGAAGATATGAAGGATTTAAGAAACATTTGATTCATCAACCGATTTCTCTAGGACCACTCGACCGATTTTAATGAATTTTACCTTAAATAATCTACTTAGAAAGGACTATAAAATGCGCCCACTTTGCCCCCCTACGACGCTCCGTTTAGAAGATATGAAGGATTTAAGAAACATTTGATTCATCAACCGATTTCTCTAGGACCACTCGACCGATTTTAATGAATTTTACCATAAATATTCTAATTTGAAATTTCTACAAAATGCGCTCACTTTGACCCCTCTACGACGCTCCGTTTAGAATATATGAAGGATTTAAGTAACATTTGATTCATCAACCGATTTCTCTAGGACCACTCGACCGATTTTAATGAATTTTTCCATAAATAATCTACTTTAAAATCACTACAAAATGCGCCCACTTTGACCCCTCTACGACGCTCCGTTTAGAAGATATGAAGGATTTAAGAAACATTTGATTCATCAACTGATTTCTCTAGGACCACTCGACCGATTTTAATGAATTTTACCATAAATATTCTAATTTGAAATTTCTACAAAATGCGCTCACTTTGACCCCTCTACGACGCTCCGTTTAGAAGATATGAAGGATTTAAGTAACATTTGATTCATCAACCGATTTCTCTAGGACCACCCGACCGATTTTAATGAATTTTACCATAAATAATCTACTTTGAAATCACTACAAAATGCGCCCACTTTGACCCCTCTACGACGCTCCGTTTAGAAGTTATGAAGGTTTTAAATTTGAATAATCTAATTTGAAATTTCTATAAAATACGCCCACTTTGACCCCTCTACGACGCTCCGTTTAGAAGATATGAAGGATTTAAGAAACATTTGATTCATCAACCGATTTCTTTAGGACCACTCGACCGATTTTAATGAATTTTACCATAAATAATCTACTTTGAAATCACTACAAAATGCGCCCACTTTGACCCCTCTACGTCGCTCCGTTTAGAAGATATGAAGGATTTAAGAAACATTTGATACTACGACGCTCCGTTTAGAAGTTATGAAGGATTTAAGAAACATTTGATTCATCAACCGATTTCTCTAGGACCACTCGACCGATTTTAATGAATTTTACCTCAAATAATCTACTTTGAAATCACTACAAAATGCGCCCACTTTGACCCCTCTACGACGCTCCGTTTAGAAGTTATGAAGGTTTTAAATTTGAATAATCTAATTTGAAATTTCTATAAAATGCGCCCACTTTGACCCCTCTACGACGCTCCGTTTAGAAGATATGAAGGATTTAAGAAACATTTGATTCATCAACCGATTTCTTTAGGACCACTCGACCGATTTTAATGAATTTTACCATAAATAATCTACTTTGAAATCACTACAAAATGCGCCCACTTTGACCCCTCTACGACGCTCCGTTTAGAAGATAGGAAGGATTTAAGAAACATTTGATTCATCAACCGATTTCTCTAGGACCATTCGACCGATTTTAATGATTTTTACCATAAATAATCTACTTTGAAATGACTATAAAATGCGCCCACTTTGACCCCTCTACGACGCTCCGTTTAGAAGTTATGAAGGTTTTAAATTTGAATAATCTAATTTGAAATTTCTATAAAATGCGCCCACTTTGACCCCTCTACGACGCTCCGTTTAGAAGATATGAAGGATTTAAGAAACATTTGATTCATCAACCGATTTCTTTAGGACCACTCGACCGATTTTAATGAATTTTACCATAAATAATCTACTTTGAAATCACTACAAAATGCGCCCACTTTGACCCCTCTACGACGCTCCGTTTAGAAGATAGGAAGGATTTAAGAAACATTTGATTCATCAACCGATTTCTCTAGGACCATTCGACCGATTTTAATGATTTTTACCATAAATAATCTACTTTGAAATGACTATAAAATGCGCCCACTTTGACCCCTCTACGACGCTCCGTTTAGAAGATATGAAGGATTTAAGAAACATTTGATTCATCAACCGATTTCTCTAGGACCACTCGACAGATTTTAATGAATTTTACCATAAATAATCTACTTTGAAATGACTATAAAATGCGCCCACTTTGACCCCTCTACGACGCTCCGTTTAGAAGATATGAAGGATTTAAGAAACATTTGATTCATCAACCGATTTCTCTAGGACCACTCGACCGATTTTAATGAATTTTACCATAAATAATCTACTTTGAAATCACTACAAAATGCGCCCACTTTGACCCCTCTACGACGCTCCGTTTAGAAGATATGAAGGATTTAAGAAACATTTGATTCATCAACCGATTTCTCTAGGACCACTCGACCGATTTTAATGAATTTTACCTTAAATAATCTACTTTGAAATCACTACAAAATGCGCCCACTTTGACCCCTCTACGACGCTCCGTTTAGAAGATATGAAGGATTTAAGAAATATTTGATTCATCAACCGATTTCTCTAGAACCACTCGACCGATTTTAATGAATTTTACCATAAAAAATCTACTTTGAAATCACTACAAAATGCGCCCACTTTGACCCCTCTACGACGCTCCGTTTAGAAGATATGAATGATTTAAGAAATATTTGATTCATCAACCGATTTCTCTAGGACCACTCGACCGATTTTAATGAATTTTACCTTAAATAATCTACTTTGAAATCACTACAAAATGCGCCCACTTTGACCCCTCTACGACGCTCCGTTTAGAAGATATGAAGGATTTAAGAAATATTTGATTCATCAACCGATTTCTCTAGGACCACTCGACCGATTTTAATGAATTTTACCATAAATAATCTACTTTGAAATCACTACAAAATGCGCCCACTTTGACCCCTCTACGTCGCTCCGTTTAGAAGATATGAAGGATTTAAGAAACATTTGATACTACGACGCTCCGTTTAGAAGTTATGAAGGTTTTAAATTTGAATAATCTAATTTGAAATTTCTATAAAATGCGCCCACTTTGACCCCTCTACGACGCTCCGTTTAGAATATATGAATGATTTAAGAAACATTTGATTCATCAACCGATTTCTCTAGGACCATTCGACCGATTTTAATGATTTTTACCATAAATAATCTACTTTGAAATGACTATAAAATGCGCCCACTTTGACCCCTCTACGACGCTCCGTTTAGAAGATATGAAGGATTTAAGAAACTTTGATTCTCTAGGACCACTCGACCGATTTTAATGAATTTTACCATAAATAATCTACTTTGAAATCACTACAAAATGCGCCCACTTTGACCCCTCTACGACGCTCCGTTTAGAAGATATGAAGGATTTAAGAAACATTTGATTCATCAACCGATTTCTCTAGGACCACTCGACCGATTTTAATGATTTTTACCACTTTGCGCCCACTTTGACCCTTCTACGACGCTCCGTTTAGAAGTTATGAAGGATTTAAGAAACATTTGATTCATCAACCGATTTCTCTAGGACCACTCGACCGATTTTAATGAATTTTACCTTAAATAATCTACTTTGAAATCACTACAAAATGCGCCCACTTTGACCCCTCTACGACGCTCCGTTTAGAAGTTATGAAGGTTTTAAATTTGAATAATCTAATTTGAAATTTCTATAAAATGCGCCCACTTTGACCCCTCTACGACGCTCCGTTTAGAATATATGAAGGATTTAAGTAACATTTGATTCATCAACCTATTTCTTTTGGACCACTCGACCGATTTTAATGAATTTTACCATAAATAATCTACTTTGAAATCACTACAAAATGCGCCCACTTTGACCCCTCTACGACGCTCCGTTTAGAAGATATGAAGGATTTAAGAAACATTTGATTCATCAACCGATTTCTTTAGGACCACTCGACCGATTTTAATGAATTTTACCATAAATAATCTACTTTGAAATCACTACAAAATGCGCCCACTTTGACCCCTCTACGACGCTCCGTTTAGAAGATAGGAAGGATTTAAGAAACATTTGATTCATCAACCGATTTCTCTAGGACCATTCGACCGATTTTAATGATTTTTACCATAAATAATCTACTTTGAAATGACTATAAAATGCGCCCACTTTGACCCCTCTACGACGCTCCGTTTAGAAGATATGAAGGATTTAAGAAACATTTGATTCATCAACCGATTTCTCTAGGACCACTCGACAGATTTTAATGAATTTTACCATAAATAATCTACTTTGAAATGACTATAAAATGCGCCCACTTTGACCCCTCTACGACGCTCCGTTTAGAAGATATGAAGGATTTAAGAAACATTTGATTCATCAACCGATTTCTCTAGGACCACTCGACCGATTTTAATGAATTTTACCATAAATAATCTACTTTGAAATCACTACAAAATGCGCCCACTTTGACCCCTCTACGACGCTCCGTTTAGAAGATATGAAGGATTTAAGAAACATTTGATTCATCAACCGATTTCTCTAGGACCACTCGACCGATTTTAATGAATTTTACCTTAAATAATCTACTTTGAAATCACTACAAAATGCGCCCACTTTGACCCCTCTACGACGCTCCGTTTAGAAGATATGAAGGATTTAAGAAATATTTGATTCATCAACCGATTTCTCTAGAACCACTCGACCGATTTTAATGAATTTTACCATAAAAAATCTACTTTGAAATCACTACAAAATGCGCCCACTTTGACCCCTCTACGACGCTCCGTTTAGAAGATATGAATGATTTAAGAAATATTTGATTCATCAACCGATTTCTCTAGGACCACTCGACCGATTTTAATGAATTTTACCTTAAATAATCTACTTTGAAATCACTACAAAATGCGCCCACTTTGACCCCTCTACGACGCTCCGTTTAGAAGATATGAAGGATTTAAGAAATATTTGATTCATCAACCGATTTCTCTAGGACCACTCGACCGATTTTAATGAATTTTACCATAAATAATCTACTTTGAAATCACTACAAAATGCGCCCACTTTGACCCCTCTACGTCGCTCCGTTTAGAAGATATGAAGGATTTAAGAAACATTTGATACTACGACGCTCCGTTTAGAAGTTATGAAGGTTTTAAATTTGAATAATCTAATTTGAAATTTCTATAAAATGCGCCCACTTTGACCCCTCTACGACGCTCCGTTTAGAATATATGAATGATTTAAGAAACATTTGATTCATCAACCGATTTCTCTAGGACCATTCGACCGATTTTAATGATTTTTACCATAAATAATCTACTTTGAAATGACTATAAAATGCGCCCACTTTGACCCCTCTACGACGCTCCGTTTAGAAGATATGAAGGATTTAAGAAACTTTGATTCTCTAGGACCACTCGACCGATTTTAATGAATTTTACCATAAATAATCTACTTTGAAATCACTACAAAATGCGCCCACTTTGACCCCTCTACGACGCTCCGTTTAGAAGATATGAAGGATTTAAGAAACATTTGATTCATCAACCGATTTCTCTAGGACCACTCGACCGATTTTAATGATTTTTACCACTTTGCGCCCACTTTGACCCTTCTACGACGCTCCGTTTAGAAGTTATGAAGGATTTAAGAAACATTTGATTCATCAACCGATTTCTCTAGGACCACTCGACCGATTTTAATGAATTTTACCTTAAATAATCTACTTTGAAATCACTACAAAATGCGCCCACTTTGACCCCTCTACGACGCTCCGTTTAGAAGTTATGAAGGTTTTAAATTTGAATAATCTAATTTGAAATTTCTATAAAATGCGCCCACTTTGACCCCTCTACGACGCTCCGTTTAGAATATATGAAGGATTTAAGTAACATTTGATTCATCAACCTATTTCTTTTGGACCACTCGACCGATTTTAATGAATTTTACCATAAATAATCTACTTTGAAATCACTACAAAATGCGCCCACTTTGACCCCTCTACGACGCTCCGTTTAGAAGATATGAAGGATTTAAGAAACATTTGATTCATCAACCGATTTCTCTAGGACCATTCGACCGATTTTAATGATTTTTACCATAAATAATCTACTTTGAAATGACTATAAAATGCGCCCACTTTGACCCCTCTACGACGCTCCGTTTAGAAGATATGAATTTAAGAAACATTTGATTCATCAACCGATTTCTCTAGGACCACTCGACCGATTTTAATGAATTTTACCATAAATAATCTACTTTGAAAGGACTAAAAAATGCGCCCACTTTGACCCCTCTACGACGCTCCGTTTAGAAGATATGAAGGATTTAAGAAACATTTGATTCATCAACCGATTTCTCTAGGACCACTCGACAGATTTTAATGAATTTTGCCATAAATAATCTACTTTGAAATGACTATAAAATGCGCCCACTTTGACCCCTCTACGACGCTCCGTTTAGAAGATATGAAGGATTTAAGAAACATTTGATTCATCAACCGATTTCTCTAGGACCACTCGACCGATTTTAATGAATTTTACCTTAAATAATCTACTTTGAAATCACTACAAAATGCGCCCAATTTGACCCCTCTACGACGCTCCGTTTAGAAGATATGAAGGATTTAAGAAACATTTGATTCATCAACCGATTTCTCTAGGACCACTCGACCGATTTTAATGAATTTTACCTTAAATAATCTACTTTGAAATCACTACAAAATGCGCCCACTTTGACCCCTCTACGACGCTCCGTTTAGAAGATATGAAGGATTTAAGAAATATTTGATTCATCAACCGATTTCTCTAGAACCACTCGACCGATTTTAATGAATTTTACCATAAAAAATCTACTTTGAAATCACTACAAAATGCGCCCACTTTGACCCCTCTACGACGCTCCGTTTAGAAGATATGAAGGATTTAAGAAATATTTGATTCATCAACCGATTTCTCTAGGACCACTCGACCGATTTTAATGAATTTTACCTTAAATAATCTACTTTGAAATCACTACAAAATGCGCCCACTTTGACCCCTCTACGACGCTCCGTTTAGAAGATATGAAGGATTTAAGAAATATTTGATTCATCAACCGATTTCTCTAGGACCACTCGACCGATTTTAATGAATTTTACCATAAATAATCTACTTTGAAATCACTACAAAATGCGCCCACTTTGACCCCTCTACGTCGCTCCGTTTAGAAGATATGAAGGATTTAAGAAACATTTGATACTACGACGCTCCGTTTAGAAGTTATGAAGGTTTTAAATTTGAATAATCTAATTTGAAATTTCTATAAAATGCGCCCACTTTGACCCCTCTACGACGCTCCGTTTAGAAGATATGAAGGATTTAAGAAACATTTGATTCATCAACCGATTTCTCTAGGACCATTCGACCGATTTTAATGATTTTTACCATAAATAATCTACTTTGAAATGACTATAAAATGCGCCCACTTTGACCCCTCTACGACGCTCCGTTTAGAAGATATGAAGGATTTAAGAAACTTTGATTCTCTAGGACCACTCGACCGATTTTAATGATTTTTACCATAAATAATATACTTTGAAATGACTATAAAATGCGCCCACTTTGACCCCTCTACGACGCTCCGTTTAGAAGATATGAAGGATTTAAGAAACATTTGATTCATCAACCGATTTCTCTAGGACCACTCGACCAATTTTAATGATTTTTACCACTTTGCGCCCACTTTGACCCTTCTACGACGCTCCGTTTAGAAGTTATGAAGGTTTTAAATTTGAATAATCTAATTAGAAATTTCTATAAAATGCGCCCACTTTGACCCCTCTACGACGCTCCGTTTAGAAGATATGAAGGATTTAAGAAACATTTGATTCATCAACCGATTTCTCTAGGACCACTCGACAGATTTTAATGAATTTTACCATAAATAATCTACTTTGAAATGACTATAAAATGCGCCCAGTTTGACCCCTCTACGACGCTCCGTTTAGAAGATATGAAGGATTTAAGAAACATTTGATTCATCAACCGATTTCTCTAGGACCACTCGACAGATTTTAATGAATTTTACCATAAATAATCTACTTTGAAATGACTATAAAATGCGCCCAGTTTGACCCCTCTACGACGCTCCGTTTAGAAGATATGAAGGATTTAAGAAACATTTGATTCATCAACCGATTTCTCTAGGACCACTCGACCGATTTTAATGATTTTTACCATAAATAATATACTTTGAAATGACTATAAAATGCGCCCACTTTGACCCCTCTACGACGCTCCGTTTAGAAGATATGAAGGATTTAAGAAACATTTGATTCATCAACCGATTTCTCTTGGACCACTCGACCGATTTTAATGAATTTTACCATAAATAATCTACTTTGAAATGACTATAAAATGCGCCCACTTTGACCCCTCTACGACGCTCCGTTTAGAAGATATGAAGGATTTAAGAAACATTTGATTCATCAACCGATTTCTCTAGGACCACTCGACCGATTTTAATGAATTTTACCTTAAATAATCTACTTTGAAATCACTACAAATTGCGCCCAATTTGACCCCTCTACGACGCTCCGTTTAGAAGATATGAAGGATTTAAGAAACATTTGATTCATCAGCCGATTTCTCTAGGACCACTCGACCGATTTTAATGAATTTTACCACAAATAATATAATTTGAAATCACTGCAAAATGCGCCCACTTTGACCCCTCTACGACGCTCCGTTTAGAAGTTATGAAGGTTTTAAGAAACATTTGATTCATCAACCGATTTCTCTAGGACCACGCGACCGATTTTAATGAATTTTACCATAAATAATCTACTTTGAAATCACTACGCTCCGTTTAGAAGTTATGAAGGTTTTAAGAAACATTTGATTCATCAGCCGATTTCTCTAGGACCACTCGACCGATTTTAATGAATTTTACCACAAATAATATAATTTGAAATCACTGCAAAATGCGCCCACTTTGACCCCTCTACGACGCTCCGTTTAGAAGTTATGAAGGTTTTAAGAAACATTTGATTCATCAACCGATTTCTCTAGGACCACTCGACCGATTTTAATGAATTTTACCATAAATAATCTACTTTGAAATCACTACAAAATGCGCCCACTTTGACCCCTCTACGACGCTCCGTTTAGAAGATATGAAGGATTTAAGAAACATTTGATTCATCAGCCGATTTCTCTAGGACCACTCGACCGATTTTAATGAATTTTACCATAAATATTCTAATTTGAAATTTCTACAAAATGCGCCCACTTTGACCCCTCTACGACGCTCCGTTTAGAAGATATGAAGGATTTAAGAAACATTTGATTCATCAGCCGATTTCTCTAGGACCACTCGACCGATTTTAATGAATTTTACCTTAAATAATCTACTTTGAAATCACTACAAAATGCGCCCACTTTGACCCCTCTACGACGCTCCGTTTAGAAGATATGAAGGATTTAAGAAACATTTGATTCATCAGCCGATTTCTCTAGGACCACTCGACCGATTTTAATGAATTTTACCTTAAATAATCTACTTTGAAATCACTACAAAATGCGCCCACTTTGACCCCTCTACGACGCTCCGTTTAGAAGTTATGAAGGTTTTAAATTTGAATAATCTAATTAGAAATTTCTATAAAATGCGCCCACTTTGACCCCTCTACGACGCTCCGTTTAGAAGATATGAAGGATTTAAGAAACATTTGATTCATCAGCCGATTTCTCTAGGACCACTCGACCGATTTTAATGAATTTTACCATAAATATTCTAATTTGAAATTTCTACAAAATGCGCCCACTTTGACCCCTCTACGACGCTCCGTTTAGAAGATATGAAGGATTTAAGAAACATTTGATTCATCAGCCGATTTCTCTAGGACCACTCGACCGATTTTAATGAATTTTACCTTAAATAATCTACTTTGAAATCACTACAAAATGCGCCCACTTTGACCCCTCTACGACGCTCCGTTTAGAAGTTATGAAGGTTTTAAATTTGAATAATCTAATTTGAAATTTCTAAAAAATGCGCCCACTTTGACCCCTCTACGACGCTCCGTTTAGAAGATATGAAGGTTTTAAGAAAATATTTAATTAAAAATCGATTTTGAAAATCCAAAAAATGTTGCCAACTTTGACCCCTCTACGACGCTCCGTTTAGAAGATATGAAGGATTTAAGAAACATTTGATTCATCAGCCGATTTCTCTAGGACCACTCGACCGATTTTAATGAATTTTACCATAAATAATCTACTTTGAAATCACAACAAAATGCGCCCACTTTGACCCCTCTACGACGCTCCGTTTAGAAGATATGAAGGATTTAAGAAACATTTGATTCATCAACCGATTTCTCTAGGACCACTCGACCGATTTTAATGAATTTTAACATAAATAATCTACTTTGAAATCACAACAAAATGCGCCCACTTTGACCCCTCTACGACGCTCCGTTTAGAAGATATGAAGGATTTAAGAAACATTTGATTCATCAACCGATTGCTCTAGGACCACTCGACCGATTTTAATGAATTTTACCATAAATATAAAATGCGCCCACTTTGACCCCTCTACGACGCTCCGTTTAGAAGATATAAAGGATTTAAGAAACATTTGATTCATCAACCGATTGCTCTAGGACGACTCGGCCGATTTCAATGAATTTTACCATAAATAATCTACTTTGAAATCACAACAAAATGCGCCCACTTTGACCCCTCTACGACGCTCCGTTTAGAAGATATGAAGGATTTAAGAAACATTTGATTCATCAACCGATTTCTCTAGGACCACTCGACCGATTTTAATGAATTTTAACATAAATAATCTACTTTGAAATCACAACAAAATGCGCCCACTTTGACCCCTCTACGACGCTCCGTTTAGAAGATATGAAGGATTTAAGAAACATTTGATTCATCAACCGATTGCTCTAGGACCACTCGACCGATTTTAATGAATTTTACCATAAATATAAAATGCGCCCACTTTGACCCCTCTACGACGCTCCGTTTAGAAGATATAAAGGATTTAAGAAACATTTGATTCATCAACCGATTGCTCTAGGACGACTCGGCCGATTTCAATGAATTTTACCATAAATAATCTACTTTGAAATCACAACAAAATGCGCCCACTTTGACCCCTCTACGACGCTCCGTTTAGAAGATATGAAGAATTTAAGAAACATTTGATTCATCAACCGATTTCTCTAGGACCACTCGACCGATTTTAATGAATTTTACCATAAATAATCTACTTTGAAATCACAACAAAATGCGCCCACTTTGACCCCTCTACGACGCTCCGTTTAGAAGATATGAAGGATTTAAGAAACATTTGATTCATCAACCGATTTCTCTAGGACCACTCGACCGATTTTAATGAATTTTAACATAAATAATCTACTTTGAAATCACTACAAAATGCGCCCACTTTGACCCCTCTACGACGCTCCGTTTAGAAGATATGAAGGATTTAAGAAACATTTGATTCATCAGCCGATTTCTCTAGGACCACTCGACCGATTTTAATGAATTTTACCTTAAATAATCTAATTAGAAATTTCTATAAAATGCGCCCACTTTGACCCCTCTACGACGCTCCGTTTAGAAGATATGAAGGATTTAAGAAACATTTGATTCATCAGCCGATTTCTCTAGGACCACTCGACCGATTTTAATGAATTTTACCTTAAATAATCTACTTTGAAATCACTACAAAATGCGCCCACTTTGACCCCTCTACGACGCTCCGTTTAGAAGATATGAAGGATTTAAGAAACATTTGATTCATCAGCCGATTTCTCTAGGACCACTCGACCGATTTTAATGAATTTTAACATAAATAATCTACTTTGAAATCACTACAAAATGCGCCCACTTTGACCACTAAGAAACATTTGATTCATCAACCTATTTCTCTAGGACCACTCGACCGATTTTAATGAATTTTACCATAAATAATCTACTTTGAAATCACTACAAAATGCGCCCACTTTGACCCCTCTACGACGCTCCTTTTAGAAGATATGAAGGATTTAAGAAACATTTGATTCATCAACCGATTGCTCTAGGACGACTCGGCCGATTTCAATGAATTTTACCATAAATAATCTACTTTGAAATCACAACAAAATGCGCCTACTTTGACCCCTCTACGACGCTCCGTTTAGAAGATATAAAGGATTTAAGAAACATTTGATTCATCAGCCGATTTCTCTAGGACCACTCGACCGATTTTAATGAATTTTACCATAAATATTCTAATTTGAAATTTCTACAAAATGCGCCCACTTTGACCCCTCTACGACGCTCCGTTTAGAAGATATGAAGGATTTAAGAAACATTTGATTCATCAACCGATTGCTCTAGGACGACTCGGCCGATTTTAATGAATTTTACCATAAATAATCTACTTTGAAATCACAACAAAATGCGCCTACTTTGACCCCTCTACGACGCTCCGTTTAGAAGATATAAAGGATTTAAGAAACATTTGATTCATCAGCCGATTTCTCTAGGACCACTCTACCGATTTTAATGAATTTTAACATAAATAATCTACTTTGAAATCACTACAAAATGCGCCCACTTTGACCCCTCTACGACGCTCCGTTTAGAAGATATGAAGGATTTAAGAAACATTTGATTCATCAGCCGATTTCTCTAGGACCACTCGACCGATTTTAATGAATTTTAACATAAATAATCTAATTTGAAATTTCAATAAAATGCGCCCACTTTGACCCCTCTACGACGCTCCGTTTAGAAGATATGAAGGATTTAAGAAACATTTGATTCATCAGCCGATTTCTTTAGGACCACTCGACCGATTTTAATGAATTTTAACATAAATAATCTAATTTGAAATATCTATAAAATGCGCCCACTTTGACCCCTCTACGACGCTCCGTTTAGAATATATGAAGGATTTAAGAAACATTTGATTCATCAGCCGATTTCTCTAGGACCACTCGACCGATTTTAATGAATTTTAACATAAATAATCTAATTTGAAATTTCAATAAAATGCGCCCACTTTGACCCCTCTACGACGCTCCGTTTAGAAGATATGAAGGATTTAAGAAACATTTGATTCATCAGCCGATTTCTCTAGGACCACTCGACCGATTTTAATGAATTTTAACATAAATAATCTAATTTGAAATTTCTATAAAATGCGCCCACTTTGACCCCTCTACGACGCTCCGTTTAGAAGATATGAAGGATTTAAGAAACATTTGATTCATCAGCCGATTTCTCTAGGACCACTCGACCGATTTTAATGAATTTTACCATAAATATTCTAATTTGAAATTTCTACAAAATGCGCCCACTTTGACCCCTCTACGACGCTCCGTTTAGAAGATATGAAGGATTTAAGAAACATTTGATTCATCAGCCGATTGCTCTAGGACGACTCGGCCGATTTTAATGAATTTTACCATAAATAATCTACTTTGAAATCACAACAAAATGCGCGTACTTTGACCCCTCTACGACGCTCCGTTTAGAATATATAAAGGATTTAAGAAACATTTGATTCATCAGCCTATTTCTCGAGGACCACTCGACCGATTTTAATGAATGTTACCATAAATAATTTACTTTGAAATCACTACAAAATGTGTTTAGAAGATATGAAGGATTTAAGAAACATTTGATTCATCAGCCGATTTCTCTAGGACCACTCGACCGATTTTAATGAATTTTAACATAAATAATCTAATTTGAAATTTCAATAAAATGCGCCCACTTTGACCCCTCTACGACGATCCCTTTAGAAGATATGAAGGATTTAAGAAACATTTGATTCATCAGCCGATTTCTCTAGGACCACTCGACCGATTTTAATGAATTTTAACATAAATAATCTACTTTGAAATCACTACAAAATGCGCCCACTTTGACCCCTCTACGACGCTCCGTTTAGAAGATATGAAGGATTTAAGAAACATTTGATTCATCAGCCGATTTCTCTAGGACCACTCGACCGATTTTAATGAATTTTAACATAAATAATCTACTTTGAAATCACTACAAAATGCGCCCACTTTGACCCCTCTACGACGCTCCGTTTAGAAGATATGAAGGATTTAAGAAACATTTGATTCATCAGCCGATTTCTCTAGGACCACTCGACCGATTTTAATGAATTTTAACATAAATAATCTAATTTGAAAATTCAATAAAATGCGCCCACTTTGACCCCTCTACGACGCTCCGTTTAGAAAATATGAAGGATTTAAGAAACATTTGATTCATCAGCCGATTTCTTTAGGACCACTCGACCGATTTTAATGAATTTTAACATAAATAATCTAATTTGAAATATCTATAAAATGCGCCCACTTTGACCCCTCTACGACTCTCCGTTTAGAATATATGAAGGATTTAAGAAACATTTGATTCATCAGCCGATTTCTCTAGGACCACTCGACCGATTTTAATGAATTTTAACATAAATAATCTAATTTGAAATATCTATAAAATACGCCCACTTTGACCCCTCTACGACGCTCCGTTTAGAAGATATGAATGATTTAAGAAACATTTGATTCATCAGCCGATTTCTCTAGGACCACTCGACCGATTTTAATGAATTTTAACATAAATAATCTAATTTGAAATTTCAATAAAATGCGCCCACTTTGACCCCTCTACGACGCTCCGTTTAGAAGATATAAAGGATTTAAGAAACATTTGATACATCAGCCGATTTCTCTAGGACCACTCGACCGATTTTAATAAATTTTACCATAAATAATCTACTTTGAAATCACTGCTCTAGGACGACTCGGCCGATTTTAATGAATTTTACCATAAATAATCTACTTTGAAATCACAACAAAATGCGCCTACTTTGACCCCTCTACGACGCTCCGTTTAGAAGATATAAAGGATTTAAGAAACATTTGATTCATCAGCCGATTTCTCTAGGACCACTCTACCGATTTTAATGAATTTTAACATAAATAATCTACTTTGAAATCACTACAAAATGCGCCCACTTTGACCCCTCTACGACGCTCCGTTTAGAAGATATGAAGGATTTAAGAAACATTTGATTCATCAGCCGATTTCTCTAGGACCACTCGACCGATTTTAATGAATTTTAACATAAATAATCTAATTTGAAATTTCAATAAAATGCGCCCACTTTGACCCCTCTACGACGCTCCGTTTAGAAGATATGAAGGATTTAAGAAACATTTGATTCATCAGCCGATTTCTTTAGGACCACTCGACCGATTTTAATGAATTTTAACATAAATAATCTAATTTGAAATATCTATAAAATGCGCCCACTTTGACCCCTCTACGACGCTCCGTTTAGAATATATGAAGGATTTAAGAAACATTTGATTCATCAGCCGATTTCTCTAGGACCACTCGACCGATTTTAATGAATTTTAACATAAATAATCTAATTTGAAATTTCAATAAAATGCGCCCACTTTGACCCCTCTACGACGCTCCGTTTAGAAGATATGAAGGATTTAAGAAACATTTGATTCATCAGCCGATTTCTCTAGGACCACTCGACCGATTTTAATGAATTTTAACATAAATAATCTAATTTGAAATTTCTATAAAATGCGCCCACTTTGACCCCTCTACGACGCTCCGTTTAGAAGATATGAAGGATTTAAGAAACATTTGATTCATCAGCCGATTTCTCTAGGACCACTCGACCGATTTTAATGAATTTTACCATAAATATTCTAATTTGAAATTTCTACAAAATGCGCCCACTTTGACCCCTCTACGACGCTCCGTTTAGAAGATATGAAGGATTTAAGAAACATTTGATTCATCAGCCGATTGCTCTAGGACGACTCGGCCGATTTTAATGAATTTTACCATAAATAATCTACTTTGAAATCACAACAAAATGCGCGTACTTTGACCCCTCTACGACGCTCCGTTTAGAATATATAAAGGATTTAAGAAACATTTGATTCATCAGCCTATTTCTCGAGGACCACTCGACCGATTTTAATGAATGTTACCATAAATAATTTACTTTGAAATCACTACAAAATGTGTTTAGAAGATATGAAGGATTTAAGAAACATTTGATTCATCAGCCGATTTCTCTAGGACCACTCGACCGATTTTAATGAATTTTAACATAAATAATCTAATTTGAAATTTCAATAAAATGCGCCCACTTTGACCCCTCTACGACGATCCCTTTAGAAGATATGAAGGATTTAAGAAACATTTGATTCATCAGCCGATTTCTCTAGGACCACTCGACCGATTTTAATGAATTTTAACATAAATAATCTACTTTGAAATCACTACAAAATGCGCCCACTTTGACCCCTCTACGACGCTCCGTTTAGAAGATATGAAGGATTTAAGAAACATTTGATTCATCAGCCGATTTCTCTAGGACCACTCGACCGATTTTAATGAATTTTAACATAAATAATCTACTTTGAAATCACTACAAAATGCGCCCACTTTGACCCCTCTACGACGCTCCGTTTAGAAGATATGAAGGATTTAAGAAACATTTGATTCATCAGCCGATTTCTCTAGGACCACTCGACCGATTTTAATGAATTTTAACATAAATAATCTAATTTGAAAATTCAATAAAATGCGCCCACTTTGACCCCTCTACGACGCTCCGTTTAGAAAATATGAAGGATTTAAGAAACATTTGATTCATCAGCCGATTTCTTTAGGACCACTCGACCGATTTTAATGAATTTTAACATAAATAATCTAATTTGAAATATCTATAAAATGCGCCCACTTTGACCCCTCTACGACTCTCCGTTTAGAATATATGAAGGATTTAAGAAACATTTGATTCATCAGCCGATTTCTCTAGGACCACTCGACCGATTTTAATGAATTTTAACATAAATAATCTAATTTGAAATATCTATAAAATACGCCCACTTTGACCCCTCTACGACGCTCCGTTTAGAAGATATGAATGATTTAAGAAACATTTGATTCATCAGCCGATTTCTCTAGGACCACTCGACCGATTTTAATGAATTTTAACATAAATAATCTAATTTGAAATTTCAATAAAATGCGCCCACTTTGACCCCTCTACGACGCTCCGTTTAGAAGATATAAAGGATTTAAGAAACATTTGATACATCAGCCGATTTCTCTAGGACCACTCGACCGATTTTAATAAATTTTACCATAAATAATCTACTTTGAAATCACTACAAAATGCGCCCACTTTGACCCCTCTACGACGCTCCGTTTAGAAGATATGAAGGATTTAAGAAACATTTGATTCATCAGCCGATTTCTCTAGGACCACTCGACCGATTTTAATGAATTTTAACATAAATAATCTAATTTGAAATTTCTATAAAATGCGCCCACTTTGACCCCTCTACGACGCTCCGTTTAGAAGATATGAAGGATTTAAGAAACATTTGATTCATCAGCCGATTTCTCTAGGACCACTCGACCGATTTTAATGAATTTTAACATAAATAATCTAATTTGAAATTTCTATAAAATGCGCCCACTTTGACCCCTCTACGACGCTCCGTTTAGAATATATGAAGGATTCATCAACCGATTGCTCTAGGACGACTCGGCCGATTTTAATGAATTTTACCATAAATAATCTACTTTGAAATCACAACAAAATGCGCCTACTTTGACCCCTCTACGACGCTCCGTTTAGAAGATATAAAGGATTTAAGAAACATTTGATTCATCAGCCGATTTCTCTAGGACCACTCGACCGATTTTAATGAATTTTAACATAAATAATCTACTTTGAAATCACTACAAAATGCGCCCACTTTGACCCCTCTACGACGCTCCGTTTAGAAGATATGAAGGATTTAAGAAACATTTGATTCATCAGCCGATTTCTCTAGGACCACTCGACCGATTTTAATGAATTTTAACATAAATAATCTAATTTGAAATTTCAATAAAATGCGCCCACTTTGACCCCTCTACGACGCTCCGTTTAGAAGATATGAAGGATTTAAGAAACATTTGATTCATCAGCCGATTTCTTTAGGACCACTCGACCGATTTTAATGAATTTTAACATAAATAATCTAATTTGAAATATCTATAAAATGCGCCCACTTTGACCCCTCTACGACGCTCCGTTTAGAATATATGAAGGATTTAAGAAACATTTGATTCATCAGCCGATTTCTCTAGGACCACTCGACCGATTTTAATGAATTTTAACATAAATAATCTAATTTGAAATATCTATAAAATACGCCCACTTTGACCCCTCTACGACGCTCCGTTTAGAAGATATGAATGATTTAAGAAACATTTGATTCATCAGCCGATTTCTCTAGGACCACTCGACCGATTTTAATGAATTTTAACATAAATAATCTAATTTGAAATTTCAATAAAATGCGCCCACTTTGACCCCTCTACGACGCTCCGTTTAGAAGATATGAAGGATTTAAGAAACATTTGATTCATCAGCCGATTTCTCTAGGACCACTCGACCGATTTTAATGAATTTTAACATAAATAATCTAATTTGAAATTTCTATAAAATGCGCCCACTTTGACCCCTCTACGACGCTCCGTTTAGAATATATGAAGGATTTAAGAAACATTTGATTCATCAGCCGATTTCTCTAGGACCACTCGACCGATTTTAATGAATTTTACCATAAATAATTTACTTTGAAATCACTACAAAATGCGCCCACTTTAACTCCTCTACGACATTTGATTCATCAGCCGATTTCTCTAGGACCACTCGACCGATTTTAATGAATTTTAACATAAATAATCTACTTTGAAATCACTACAAAATGCGCCCACTTTGACCCCTCTACGACGCTCCGTTTAGAAGATATGAAGGATTTAAGAAACATTTGATTCATCAGCCGATTTCTCTAGGACCACTCGACCGATTTTAATGAATTTTAACATAAATAATCTAATTTGAAATTTCAATAAAATGCGCCCACTTTGACCCCTCTACGACGCTCCGTTTAGAAGATATGAAGGATTTAAGAAACATTTGATTCATCAGCCGATTTCTCTAGGACCACTCGACCGATTTTAATGAATTTTACCATAATTAATCTACTTTGAAATCACTACAAAATGTGCCCACTTTAACCCCTCTACGACGCTCCGTTTAGAAGATATGAAGGATTTAAGAAACATTTGATTCATCAGCCGATTTCTCTAGGACACTCGACCGATTTTAATGAATTTTACCATAAATAATCTACTTTGAAATCACTACAAAATGCGCCCACTTTGACCCCTCTACGACGCTCCGTTTAGAAGATATGAAGGATTTAAGAAAGATTTGATTCATCAGCCGATTTCTCTAGTACCACTCGACCGATTTTAATGAATTTTACCATAAATAATCTACTTTGAAATTTCTATAAAATGCGCCCACTTTGACCCCTCTACGACACTCCGTTTAGAAAATATGAAGGATTTAAGAAACATTTGATTCATCAGCCGATTTCTCTAGGACCACTCGACCGCTTTTTATGAATTTTACCATAAATAATCTACTTTGAAATCTCTACAAAATGCGCCCACTTTGACCCCTCTACGACGCTCCGTTTAGAAGATATGAAGGATTTAAGAAAGATTTGATTCATCAGCCGATTTCTCTAGTACCACTCGACCGATTTTAATGAATTTTACCATAAATAATCTACTTTGAAATCTCTACAACGCTCCGTTTAGAAGTTATGAAGGTTTTCAGAAAATATTTAATTGAAAATCGATTTTGAAAATACAAAAAATTTTGCCAACTTTGACCCCTCTACGACGCTCCGTTTAGAAGATATGAAGGATTTAAGAAACATTTGATTCATCAGCCGATTTCTCTAGGACCACTCGACCGATTTTAATGAATTTTAACATAAATAATCTACTTTGAAATCTCTACAAAATGCGCCCACTTTGACCCCTCTACGACGCTCCGTTTAGAAGATATGAAGGATTTAAGAAACATTTGATTCATCAGCCGATTTCTCTAGGACACTGGACCGATTTTAATGAATTTTACCATAAATAATCTACTTTGAAATCACTACAAAATGCGCCCACTTTGACCCCTCTACGACCCTCCGTTTAGAAGTTATGAAGGTTTTAAGAAACATTTGATTCATCAGCCGATTTCTCTAGTACCACTCGACCGATTTTAATGAATTTTACCATAAATAATCTACTTTGAAATCACTACAAAATGTGCTCACTTTGACCCCTCTACGACGCTCCGTTTAGAAGATATGAAGGATTTAAGAAACATTTGATTCATCAGCCGATTTCTCTAGGACCACTTGACCGATTTTAATGAATTTTACGGTAAATAATCTACTTTGAAATTTCTATAAAATGCGCCCACTTTGACCACTCTACGACGCACCGTTTAGAAGATATGAAGGATTTAAGAAACATTTGATTCATCAGCCGATTTCTCTAGGACACTCGACCGATTTTAATGAATTTTACCATAAATAATCTACTTTGAAATCACTACAAAATGCGCCCACTTTGACCCCTCTACGACGCTCCGTTTAGAAGATATGAAGGATTTAAGAAACATTTGATTCATCAGCCGATTTCTCTAGTACCACTCGACCGATTTTAATGAATTTTACCATAAATAATCTACTTTGAAATTTCTATAAAATGCGCCCACTTTGACCCCTCTACGACACTCCGTTTAGAAAATATGAAGGATTTAAGAAACATTTGATTCATCAGCCGATTTCTCTAGGACGACTCGGCCGATTTCAATGAATTTTACCATAAATAATCTACTTTGAAATTTCTATAAAATGCGCACACTTTGACCCCTCTACGACGCTCCGTTTAGAAGTTATGAAGGTTTTCAGAAAATATATAATTGAAAATCGATTTTGAAAATACAAAAAATTTTGCCAACTTTGACCCCTCTACGACGCTCCGTTTAGAAGAAATGAAGGATTTAAGAAACATTTGATTCATCAGCCGATTTCTCTAGGACCACTCGACCGATTTTAATGAATGTTACCACAAATAATCTATTTTGAAATTTCTATAAAATGCGCCCACTTTGACCCCTCTACGACGCTCCGTTTAGAAGATATGAAGGATTTAAGAAACATTTGATTCATCAGCGGATTTCGCTAGGACCACTCGACCCATTTTAATGAATTTTACCATAAATAATCTACTTTGAAAACACTACAAAATGCGCCCACTTTGACCACCCTACGACGCTCCGTTTAGAAGATATGAAGGATTTAAGAAACATTTGATTCATCAGCCGATTTCTCTAGGACCACTCGACCGATTTTAATGAATTTTACCATAAATAATCTATTTTGAAATTTCTATAAAATGCGCCCACTTTGACCCCTCTACGACGCTCCGTTTAGAAGATATGAATGATTTAAGAAACATTTGATTCATCAGCCGATTTCGCTTGGACCACTCGACCGATTTTAATGAATTTTACCATAAATAATCTACTTTGAAATCACTACAAAATGCGCCCACTTTGACCCCTCTACGACGCTCCGTTTAGAGGTTATGAAGGTTTTAAGAAAATATTTAATCAAATTCGATTTTTAAAATCCAAAAAATGTTGCCAACTTTGACCCCTCCACGACGCTCCGTTTAGAGATATGAAGGATTTAAGAAACATTTGATTTATCAGCCGATTTCTCTAGGACCACTCGGCCGATTTTAATGATTTTTACCATAAATAATCTACTTTGAAATCACTACAAAATACGCCCACTTTGACCCCTCTACGACGCTCCGTTTAGAAGATATGAAGGATTTGAGAAACATTTGATTCATCAGCCGATTTCTCTAGGACCACTCGACCGATTTTAATGAATTTTACCATAAATAATCTACTTTTAAATCTCTGTAAAATGCGCCCACTTTTAAACATCTCTAAAATTTAACTGGTGACGCATTAAAGTGTAATTTTCTACTGGGTCTCTTTCATTTGTCACACTTTCACACGTGTACTCAAACAATTGCACACACACACACATACATATGTTGTGTGCCCTGCAAACACAAATACAAATGCAATTTAATTTAAAGTTTGCACTCACTCCTTTATTTGGTGCAACTGATTTAACTTTAATCGAATGCAATGGCAAAAGTGTTCGAGTGTGGTTCTTGTTCGCCTTTGTTGCATAGTTGTTGCATAGTTGTTGTATAGCTGTTGTGCAGCTGTTTTATAGTAGCTGTAACAATTGTTTTTATTTGTCTTTGTGCAGTCACCGACATTCAGCAGTTGCATTGAATGCATTGAGTAGAATTAAAACTATCGCACAATGAGTCATTATAATGAAATGATATAAACGTGTTTTATGTGGCTTTATTATAGTTATTAAAATTATCATTGCATGATTCACGGCGCAGCAGCAGCACAACACTACAATATTTATTATTTATTATTTATTTGAATTTGGATTTTTTTAAATTCCATCAGTGTTTAATTAAAAATTTATTAGGCGCTTAAGCATTAAAATCGCTTTCAATTTATTTTGCGCTTTGATTTGGTTTTGGCAGTGCATTCGGTGGCATTGATGGTTTTCGGGTTTACCATGATTTTGGTGTAAACAACAGTTGCAACTAATTGGCCGTTTTAATAATATTGATTAGCAATAATTTCAATTTTAAATGTGTCACTAATTAGTTGCAGTATTAAAAAAAAATATTTTTTCAATTTTGTAAAATTTATTACTACTTGACAAAACGAGAACAATTTTTTTACCATGGACATTCTATATATTTATTTGACTGCATACTCAGTTTTTAAGTTCCTTTTTATACAGTCTTTAGAATAAAAAATTATAAACCCATCCGTACCTAGTTTTCCAAAAAACTGTAAACGCAATTTTCCTTTTAATTGAAAATACTAATTAGAGTATATTAAGAAATACTTATATTCCAATATATTTTGAAGTTATTTGAACAACTTAAAAAATTTTGATTTTTTTTAAATTAGTTTTGGATAATTTTTTAGCATTTCGGATCTAATGATAAATAAGAAAATGATGTATGTTTAAGCAGAGCATAGTTCAAAGTAACGATCAAAATTACTAACTTTTTTTCATCGGTGCGCAATTTTAAAATATGCCCTATCAATCAAGTTTCCGTCAAAAACTGTTTCAATTAATAAAAGTTTCAAATGCTTGTATATTTTACATATAAATTACTGTAAAATAACAGTTTTTACTCGATTGCTCAAAAAGGCGAAATAATAGAAATAAACTTAGTACGCAATTCAATGTCTTGACATTTATATCATGTCAAGACATTTTTTCAATACATTCAATGTCTTGAAAAACAATTCTAAATGACACTACTAGCGCTGAAAATACAACGACTACAGTGATTGTTCGCGATGAGTAACATAAATTATTACATTCATAGTTGATAGCTTCTTGCACTAAAATTACGAAAATTGAAAACAAAAAGAAATGTATGGCTCAGCGTTCGACATCTACGTTAGTGTGCATAACATGAAATAAATTAATTCTCAGATGATGTTAAATTGGATTTGTTATGTCTGTAGAATAGTCGATCATATTTATAAACAAAAAGAATTTACTTAGACAATCTTTATTTTAGAAAATTCAAAGTAAATGGTCAGTTCGATATTTTATGAATACCTACTAGACATCTGCACAAATGTATCGAAGTAGGTATTCATAAAAAAGAAATACTACATCGAAGTTATCTCTGCAAAATGTGCACTACTGTGTCATACACTATACATACACTACTCTTCAGCGAGTAGAGTGCACTACAGTAGTTACTTGTTTCTTGTCTTGACTTTTTTTTATATCATGTCATGACATTTTTTCAACACATTCGATGTCTTGAAAAACAATTCTAAATGACACTACTCTCGCTGCAAATGCAACGAGTACAGTGAGTGTTCGCCACGATGTCTTGAAAAACAATTCTAAATGACACTACTCTCGCTGCAAATGCAACGAGTACAGTGAGTGTTCGCAACGAGTAATATACATTAGGACTTTTATTGTTAACTAGCTGGACCCGTGCACGACTCGTGCCAAGATTTTCTGAATTCAAAGATATGGAGCAATTTTATTATTATAAAAAACATTTTATTATTTATATGAGGGGCCCGTGCTTAGCTGTTGAAATTTTTTTATTGGTTTTATAAATGTGGTAACCAAATAATTCTCCGCCAAAACAACTTTTCTCAAAGACAATTTTTTCTCAGATTGCGCTTCTCCGCAGAATTATTCCCAGTAGAAATCTTCCCGGAAAATCCACATAGAACGCTTTCCCGTAGAATTCTCAACGTAGAATTCATCCCGGTAGAATTGTTCCCGGTAGAATTCTTTCCCGTAGAATTCTTCCCCGTAGAGTTTTTCCCAGTAGAAGTTTTAGTGTGGTGGGTTTTAATGTAGTGAGTTTCGGTGTGGTGAGTTTAGATGTGGTGAATTTTGGAGTGGTGAGTTTAATTGTGGTTAGTTTTGGTGTGGTGTTTTTAAGTGTGGTGAGTTTTAGTGTAGTTAATTATAGTGTGGTGGGTTTTAGTGAGGTGAATTTTAGTGCGGTGAGTTTTAGTGTGGTGAGTTTTAGTGTATCGAAATTTGAGTGTTGTGAGTTTTAATGTGGTGAGTTTAAAAGTGGTGAATTTTAATGTGGTGAAATTTTAGTGTAGTGAGTTTTAGTGTGGTGAGTTTTAGTGAGGTGAAATTTTAGAGTGGTGAGTTTAAGTGTGGTGAATTTTAGTGTGTTGAATTTTTGTGTGGTTAGTTTTAGTGTGGTGAGTTTTAGTGTGGTGAGTTTTAGTGTGGTAAGTTTTAGTGTGGTGAATTTTTGTGTGGTTAGTTTTAGTGTGGTGAGTTTTAGTGTTGTGAATTTTAGTGCGGTGAGTTTTAGTGTGGCGAAATTTGAGTGTAGTGAGTTTTAGTGTGGTGAGTTTATATGTGGTGAAATTTTAGTGTGGTGAGTTTTAGTGTGGTGAATTTTAGTGTGGTGAGTTTTAGTGTGGTGAAATTTTAGTGTGGTGGGTTTTAGTGTGGTGAATTTTAGTGTGTTAAATTTTTGTGTGGTGAGTTTAAATGTGGTGAGTTTTAGTGTGGTGAGTTTTAGTGTGGTAAGTTTTTGTGTGGTGAGTTTTAGTGTGGTGAGTTTTAGTGTGGTGAGTTTTAGTGTGGTGAGTTTTAGTGTGGTGAATTTTGGTGTTGTGAGTTTTAGTGTGGTGAGTTTAAGTGTGGTGAGTTTTAGTGTGTTGAATTTTTGTGTGGTGAGTTTAAGTGTGGTGAGTTTTAGTGTGGTGAGTTTTAGTGTGGTGAGTTTTAGTGTGGTGAGTTTTAGTGTGGTGAGTTTTAGTGTGGTGAATTTTAGTGTGGTGAGTTTTAGTGTGGTGAATTATAGTGTGGTGGGTTTTAGTGTGGTTAATTTAAGGGTGAATTTTAGTGTGGTGAGTTTTAGTTTGGTTAGTTTTAGTGTGGTGAGTTTGTTTTTCTTTTTCTTTCCTTTTTTTGTTTTTCATTTAGTTTGGATTGTGGTTTTATGTGATTGGTTTTGTTTTTGTATTTTTGCTTTTGTTTTGTGTTGTGCTTTTGCTTTTTTGTTTTTACATTTTTTTTTGTATTTGAGTTTTTTTGTATCATGTTCGTAGCTGGTGAAAGTGCCGAGTTATATCGTGTTTAGGTTGCATGGGAGGTGCCACGCCTCTTTATCCAATCCCGCCCATATATAGCCTATCATTCCTTCCAGACCATACCGCATCTGTGGTAAAAATTTCAAGACAATCGGATCAGCCGTTTAGACGGAGAAGCGGAACAAACGTGATTGCTTTTGTTTTTGTATTTTTGCTTTTGTTTTGTTTTGTGCTTTTGGTTTTTTGTTTTTAATTTTTTTTGTGTATTTGAGTTTTTTGTTTCATGTTCGTAGCTGGTGAAAGTGCCGAGTTATATCGTATTGAAAGTTTAGGTTGTATGGGAGGTGCCACGCCTCTTTGTCCAATCCCGCCCATATATAGCCTATCATTCCTTCCAGACCATACCGCATCTGTGGTCAAAATTTCAAGAAAATCGGATCAGCCGTTTAGACGGAGAAGCGGAACAAACGTACAAACGAACAAACAGATTTATTATATTAATAGGATAGCTTCCTGCACTAAAATGACGAACATTTTAAAACAACAACAAATAATAAATAAAATAAAATATTGGGAAATAAATGTTGTTTGATAAATACAAATCTTCTATGATTTTTCTAAACTCATTGGTTTTATCAATATATTTTAATACCAATTAATATTTCGTAGAGTAAGAATGATACACAAAATAAAAAGTAAAATGCACTGAGTACTCAGTGTCAAGTGCAGTGCATTTCAGTATATTCAATATTGTACAACATTTTAGATAGAGCACTGCATGTCTTGTTTGTTCGATATATGTTTTGACACTTTTGTGCTTGGTTGTTAAGTACAGGACATTCATTTTCAAGCATAGTGTACAAGTTTTGAAATATTTTGAATATCTCGAATTGAGTTAATTTTACTTTTGTGTAGATGTCTAATACTTACCAATTTGAAATTTAATATTTTCGAACATAGCAAATGGTTTGCAGCTAACAAATTGAAATAAATTGAAACAAATGCGAAAAATTTGGACAAAAATTTTGATTCCAATATGTCCTAAAAAGAAAATGTTGTAATTTTGTTAATTTATTTCTCGCTTTTTTATAGCTTCATTTGCTGCAACTACTCTGCTCTTTCTTTGCTTTAAAATACGTCGTGTCATTAAGCTATTGTTGTACTTTTTAAATATTTTAATATTTGGCACTCAACAGCATCCTTTGGCTTTTGTACCTCCCCTGCCGTTCATTCTGTTGCAACAGATTCAATCACGTCAACAGTTTTTGTGAGTCTTTCACTTGATTTCAGCATTTGCGCTTTTGTTCTCGTCGTCGCGCGTTTGTTGGCTCGCTCGCTCGTTCATGAATAATTTATTTAGGAAAATATTAGAATTTTCTAACTAAAAAAAAGAAAAAGTTAAAAAGCAATCGCTTAAAAATCAAGCGTCTATAAAATGCATTTAAATACTAGACCTTCCACAAAAAATGTAACAGTAGGTAAAAATCTGCATCACGATTAAACAAACGAAAAAAGTTTTATGTAGACAGACACTTGATTTTACATAATCGCGAAATTGATGACAGCGCAAAATAGAGCTAAAACGAAAACTAACAAATTAAAATTTTAGTTTTGTTATTTTCCATAAATTAAAAAAATCATTTTTAAATAATAATGAAACAGATAATGGTAAACTATACATAGTCATACAAACAAATAAATCTATATATTTTTAATTATGCTCAAATATCAACTTCGATAAGACAATTTAAAAGTTTTTTTTTATAGGCTATCCATATCTCATTTTTGTATTTGACAACTTACTTATTTTTTTCTAGCACGTAACGTTTTTAAGAAAATGTGCAATTGAAATTCTTAACCCTACTAGAGTAAGAATGATACACAAAATAAAAAGTAAAATGCACTGAGTACTCAGTGTCAACTGCAGTGCATTTCAGTGTATTCAATAGTGTACAACATATTAGATAGTGCACTGCACGTCTTGTTTGTTCGATATATGTTTTGACACTGTTTGTGCTTGGTTGTCCTTCACGACCACAAAATTGTTGACCTAATGTACTTCGTCTTATTCTCGTTCACCGTAAGACCCTTATCGCGATTTCTTCTCAAAACTGCAGAATTTGCACTGTAGTGATGTCCAAAATACATCGATGTTTTCCGATGCAATATAAGCCACTGAATCTATTCGATACATGAATATATTTTTTCGATATATCGAATCACTGTTAAATTCAAATTTGCTATTCGGAACTAGTTAAATTTAATTATATTTGATTATTTATGGAATAGTATTTGAAATAAAACAATTTAAAGAACCATTTTCTTCATACAAGATTTTCGTGTTTTACTCAAAATGACATAACAGGGACTTAGACATTTTTGATTCCCAACGCCTTAATTATTTTGTATAATAAGAGAATGCTTCAAGTCAAACATTTATGTATTTTAAACTTTTTATTTTGGTTATTTGACCATTTGGTTATCTACTATATATTTGCGAATGTAAGTATGTATGTCTGTATGTTCCGAATAGGCGTCAAAACGGTTGAACCGAATTGAATAAAATTTTTACACATGTGTATGTTGGCTCTGGGCAGAGTATAGGCAATATCTCGGTTAGATTGGTGGACTGGGCGTGGCACCTCCCATATAACCCAAATATTAAAAACACATTATATCAGCAATTAGGATAACCAATTTAATGAAGTTTTGGTCAGCGTTATATATAACCACTCTAAATGGTCTTGCAGAATGTGGGCGAGATTGGACCACTGGACGTGACACCACCCATAGAAAGTACATTTCCCAGATGGCGTTTGTCAACAGTTATTATAGTGATATCAAGATATTTCACACCAGGGTAACCTCCCAAAATTTTATAAACTCACCACAACGAAATTCACCTCACCAAAGTTCACCAATCCAAAACTCACAACACTAAAATTCACCACACTAAAACTCACCACACTAAAATTGACCACACCAAAATTCACCACACTAAAACTCACCACACTAAAATTCACCACACCAAAATTCACCACACTAAATCTCACCACAATAAATTTCACCACACTAAAACTTATACAGGGAAAAACTCTACGGGAAAGAATTCTACCGGGAAAATTTCTACGGGAAAACGTTCTACAGGGAAGATATAAATAATAAAAATGTTCTTTATATTAATAGAATCACTCCATATCCTTGCATTCACAAAATCTTGGCACGAGTCGTGCACGGGTCCAGCTAGTTTATTATATAATCTTCATCATTATTTAAATTATTTACCTAATAATTTTTACTTCGATACATCGGAAAACATCGATTTATCGATCAAAATCGATATCGATGTTTTCCATAGTGTACATCCCTAGTGCAGTGCCTGTTCGTGTGCTCTGCCTAATAATGTCGATAATATGAATGACACTCTTGTTAAAGATAGTGCCATTCTTATGGAAAAAAATGTAGACTTAATTCAGCTATAACGCCTCTAGTGGCCAGGATCGAAACGTCCCGCCAGTAACAGTTCGTGTGGGCTGAACGGCATTCCTTCAGCTATATCTTAAACTTAATTTAGGCTTAACTGCTTTTAACTGGCAGAAGTTATGCACGTTCAAAATTGAAATTTTGAAAATGGACTTTTTTTTTATTTCCATAACACTCTATATTAAAAAGTGTGGCAATCGTATGTTTTAAAAAATAATACAAATAAAATATGTAGTATTTAAAAAAAATGTAACTTGAGCGCATTATCTTTAAAACTCACGGAGATATTAGAACTCAATATGAAAAAAAAAAAACAATTCACAAATTCACACTTTTCAAAAATTTTTAGAGATTCAAAATTTCAATCAAAAAAAAAAACAGTTGGGAAGGTTAGATCACATGGGAAATTTTAAAGTAGGTGTAATTATGATAGTTAGGATTATCAAAATTATAGTCGGTCTAAGCCGACTATAAATACCCTACACATATGAGTGGTTACCATTCAAAGTGATATATAGGTCACCAGGGTAGACGAATCCTGAAAATAACTACAAACATTCAATCGCTGAAGAATTTCCATTCATTTGATACCCATATTTACAAATGGGTAGATGTACCGAATTTCGATTTTTTTTTTGTGAACCACAAGTCTTTTCTCCGGAAAACTTTATTATCATGTATTTGAGCATGATGTCAATATATATTTGACCAAAAAAGTTTACCTAAGCACGTATACATAAAAATTGATCTTGATATGTACATTTTATATGAGGTATTTGAACATAAGTGGTCGGATCATAGGTCACAATGGACCGATCTCGCCATTTTCGCACATACAGCGTAGGTATATTAGTAATCTAAGTTATAAGTTTCATTTATCTAGCTCTTCAATTTTAAAAGTAGTAGGGATTTCAACAGACAGACAGACGGACAGACAGACGGACATCGCTAAATCGACTCAGGAGGTCATGCTGATCAAGAATATATATACTTTTCCATACCGGAGATGCTTCCTTCTGGGTGTTAGAAACGGCGTACCAAACTGAATATACCCTTTCACTCTTAGTGTAGGGTAAAAAAAAAATTGTTAAGTGTATAATCTAAAAAAAATGTATTGAAGTCCACTTTTAAAATAAAGGATTATCTTGTAAAAGTGTCAGCAACAACAATTTTTTTTTTGGATGCCGCCAAAAATCGTTTTTTCGTTACAGCTTTATTATTTGATGTCCGATCATGAAGTTTTATATATCGTTGAAAAGGTCTCAACGGTTAGCAGCGATTATATTAACAGGTAATCTTTCATTTTTCTTGCACCTTAGTTATATCATAAAAAAGAAGAAATTAGAATAATTGAAAATCTTGTCATGTCAAAAGGGCGAATCTTTTCGTTTTTTTGCTATAACTCTTTATTGGTGCAAGATAAAATATTGATGTAAAGGCAATAATTGTTTTATTTTAAAGTACCAATTGATTGGCATCATTATTTAAAAATAATTTGACAAACATTTTTCTTGCAAATGATAAAAATTCAAAAATATATTTTAAAATAATGATGTACACCTTCACACCACTATTTTAGCTAATGCCAATAAAAAGTTATGGCAAAAAAACGAAAATATTCGCGCTTTTGGCATGACAACATTTTCAATTTTTCGAATTCGCCCTTTTGGTTTTGTCTTTTGTGGCTAGAAATATCCAACAAAACCACACACGATTTTGGTACAGTATACTTGAGAAAAAACTACATTCAAAAATTGTAAAATTGCAAATGTCAAAAATTACACATTCGCCCCTTTGGCATGATAGTGACGATATGTAATAGAACAAGTTATCTGGTAATGCTATTTACATTCTTCCAATGAAATAAGTAGTGAAGCCTGGGGTAAAGTGGGACACGTTTGGATTTTCTTCCAAAAAAGTGTATATGAATAAATTTTTCAATTCTTTGAAGGATCTATCTATTCCATAGACTGGTTTATGATTTTTGGATTAACAGAATACCATTTAAATGCCTTTTAATTGATTGTTGAGTGATTTTTCGTACATGTTGAAAAATGTTGGGGTAAACTGGGAAACTATTTTAGTCTTTCCTATTCATGTTTCGTTTTTGACATCACAAAGTCAAATATATTAAGAATAAACAATTATAATAAGGTACTATAATAATAATGGCAATGCAAGAAAAAATAAGAAGAAAAAGATTAAATTCATTAACATCTCAGTGGTTATGTTAAGAACATAAGAAAAAAGCAATGTGCATTTACACCTTCAGAATATTCTGAGTGACAATGCGGAGAGTTGTAGTTGCTAGTCGTCAATTCACACATTTCATGTATATGGGCCGTTTTCAGATATTGCAGTTCACTGAATTTTGAAAATTTAATTTCTTCGGCATTTTTGTTTATGCAAATTGTACAAAGTTCTTCTTTTGAATAAGTTAATAATATTTATCCGTATTCTATTTGCTCCTGTGAAAGGTTCGTTTCTCGGATTTTTTCTGCAATTTAAATCTTTTCTCAGGTGAAATCAAAATGTTGCTTTTCACTGATTTTTGACAACGCTTGATGTTTTTACTTTTCCAACCAACTGAAAAATTCATATAATACAATGTTTTCACTATAATTACAACTAACTTGCCTAAATTACGTTTCCCATTTGCCCACAGAAAATGTTTTCTACTTTACCCCAATATAGCAATTTAAATAGAACTAAGCACCATTTAAACAATGTTAACCCAGTCTGCCATGTCTCGGAGATCTTCGATACATCGAAGCTTTCTCGAATAACTTCGATAAAAAAAGTTCGATCTCGTTGCTTTCTCGATTCTAATTTTTAAAAATGTTCGTACATTCAAATTCTTTGACAAGATACGATATTTAAACATTTATCATATCGATATCGCAATATTTTTCGCAGCAATCTCGAACTTTGATAATTTTTTTTTTCATTATCGTTTCGATTTCGATACATTTCTCGTATCGAGAAAACTCCGACAGAACGTTCCGATATCTACCTACCATCTAGGTCCAATTTGACGCTCGATATCGTTTCGAGAACGAGTCGGATATCGTATGATTTCTCCATCTACTTGCAATGATCTCGTAACGATACGAATGGCTTACTGGGAAACTATTTGCAAAATATGATTGTTTTTCAAAAGATATACAATATACGATCATTTTAAACATAAATCCTAATTAAAAACGACCAAAATTCACACTTTTTGATAGCAAAGAACAGCACTCTAAAAAATTTTAAAAACATTTTTGTTTTTATTTGTTCTCGAAATGCAATAAAAGGGTATAAATTTGATAATACCCATGTATGAAAAAGTTTAAGCCATATTAAGAAGCACTTGACAATTGTTTTTTCTAAGTTCAAAAAGATATTTAACCAGTTGGGAAGGTTAGATCACATGGGAAATTTTAAAGTAGGTGTAATTATGATAGTTAGGATTATCAAAATTATAGTCGGTATAAGCCGACTATAAATATCCTACACATATATGTGGTTACCATTCAAAGTAATATATAGGTCACCAGGGTATACGAATCCTGAAAATAACTAGAAACATTCAATCGCTGAAGAATTTCCATTCATTTGATACCCATATTTACAAATGGGTAGGTGTACCGAATTTCGATTTTTTTTTTGTGAACCACAAGTCTTTTCGCCGGAAAACATTATTATCATGTATTTGAGCATGATGTCAATATATATTTGACCAAAAAAGTTTACCTAAGCACGTATACATAAAAATTGATCTTTATACGTACATTTTATATGAGGTATTTGAACATAAGTGGTCGGATCATAGGTTACAATGGACCGATATCATTTATCTAGCTCTTCAATTAGTAGGGAAGTAGTAGGGATTTCAACAGACAGACGGACATCGCTATCAGGAGGTCATGCTGATCAAGAATATATATACTTTTCCATACCGGAGATGCTTCCTTCTGGGTGTTACAAACGGCGTACTAAACTGAATATACCCTTTCACTCTTAGTGTAGGGTATAAAAATTGCAATTTCTTACGTTACCTCATGTCCCACTTTACCCAAGAGTCCGATACATATTACAGAAGATATTCTATAGCATATTTTGAAAACTCAATTGGGGATTTCTATACCGATGCAAATGAAAGTCTCTTAAGAGTTAAAGCAATTTGATTGAAGTATATTAAAGTGCCCGTCAAATTGTTTCTGATTTTTTGAGATGTAACCCAATTTCTCATAATTTGATAAGATTCTCATTTTTTAAAAAATATGTTTTGAGTATTCCATCACATTTCCTAGATATGGTATTGCTCGAGAACTCATCAATAGGTTGATGTTAGTGTCATAACCCGACATTATTGGAATTTAAGATAATTTCCAATAAAAATCATCGACTCGAGAATAGAAGGTAGAACAGTTTCTGTTATACTATAACTTGTTTCTCAACCAAAAGTTTTAATTCCGTACAGCAAAGATAATTTTGAAGTTTCTAAACTCTATACACACTACAGAAAATCACCAATATTTCCGAAAAGTATTTGAAAATTAACCCAGAAAACTTACAGCAACTAATCTTAAACTCAGTTTAGTTGATATATGCAATAATAGCACCGTTCGTGGCCTAAACTACAATAGCAATGGCAATCTCAACCACAAAAGTGCAAACAACTATTGAAATATTTGGAAAATATCAAACTCTATAAAATAAAGTTTATTTTATGAGTTTTCTGGTGTGAGCGAAAGAATGAATGTGCTTCGGTATATGCATAGCTCTATGTTTCGGTGTGTCGGACGTTGAGCCTGTAGTTGGCTCATAATTTATTTACTCTTCAGTTATTTCAAGGTTCAAGTTTCACCATTCGTTTGACGGCGCATGGTATGCCGCAGGTTGCAAGAAAAGCACGTGTCCTGGAAAAGCACAAACTGTCTACATTACGTAGGATTTTCAGTTATTTTTTGTTTGTTTTTATTTTTTTTTTTTTTTTTTTTTTGTTCTGTTCAGTGGTACAAAATTTATATTTTTTGTTTGCATTTTTATTTTTTGTCGGTCGTAGCTCTGTTAGTAAACAGGCCATTGCATTGTACACATGGCCAAATGCGAAAAACGAAAAAAAAAACGCGGTTGAGCCTTAAAAATGAGGGTCTTTTGGGATTTATGTAAAAAAAAAAAAAATGGTGAACTTTGATATGCTTTAATGTGAGGCTTAAAAATGTGGCTGTCATGTTGGAATTTTAACAATAACTATTATAAGGGAATTTTTATATTTATAGAACCAAAAAAGATATATTTTTTTGGCTGTAAATAACATTTAATGTAGGTCAAATGAATCTATATATAATAAATATATAAAATCAATTTAAACTTTAATCATGTATCTAGTTTTCTACTAAACATGTTTATTTGTTTTCTGGCATAACTTTATAAATAACTGTTTAAATTATGCAGTGTCAATCCATAATAATATAAAATTTATTAGACAGATTGAGAAGCTTATCTACAAAATGAGAAAATAATTTTTCAAATTGCATAATATAGTAGTGATGATTTTTACTGTATATTGAGTTTTTTTTAATACAAATGGATTGCATAATATAAGGCAATTATTAGACAATTTAAATGAAAAAATCATTTAAAGTTTTGTAAGGCTGAGTTTTTCAGTCATATTTTCAAATTAAACGTAGTTTAAACTAGCTGTAATTTCGTCCAATATGAACATAATATAAATATTAATTATGTCATATTTACCGATTACTAATTGTCTTTAATTTAACGTCATTTGACCAAATGATTTGGTACTATAGATGTTTTAAAAATGTAGAAAAGTTTAAACCAAGTTTAAACTTGAACTGAAAAACTGGTCCCTAAAGTAGTTATACCCTACACCTATGAGGTACAGGGTATATTAACTTTGTGCATATATTGTAACGCCCCTTAGGAGGCGTGTCCGGTATGGAAAAGTATATATATTCTTGATCAGCACACTATCCGAGTCCGTTTAGCCATGTCCGTCTGTCTGTCTGTCCGTCTTGCTGTCTTGCTGTCTTGCTGTCCGAATACAGAATAACTTGAGAAATACCGATCAGAATGCGATGAAATTTCGTCTCAATATATTTTAGCCAAAAGTAGGAACTGAGTTTGAAAATGAGCAAAATCGGTCAACGGTCACGCCCACCTCCCATACAAGTCACTTTTATATAACTCTTTCGAAACTAATATTTCGAAAAGTATTCAAGGTATAGTTATAAAATTTAAAATGTATTGTTAGAATTTACCTAAAAATATGTGGTCCAAAAATGGGCGTGATCCGCCCACTTTTTTTTTTCATTATATCCCGGGTTTTCATAGTAAAAATTTGATCCGTAAATTATTAAAATCAAATCTATGAAATATTAGCCTTTCAAAATTTTAAATATAGGAGTGGTCCGCCCAATTATATTTTTCAATTTTTTTTTTTTGTTTTTTATACTTTATATAATTTTTTTTAATTTATGGGGATATAAGACGTAAATTTCTGATATATGAATAATATTCTGAGGTTCAGCATAATTATTAAAAATTTAAAATTAAGGTATACAATTAAATATTCCTCATTAATATCTCCACCAAAGGTGTAGGGTATTCCATAGTCGTGCCCGACCGACTATAAAAATCCGCCCCATGTGACCGAACTTACCCATGTGACCTAACTTTCCCAACTCGTTTTTGCTTTTTATACCCTACACCTATGAGGTACAGGGTATATTAACTTTGTGCATATATTGTAACGCCCCTTAGGAGGCGTGTCCGGTATGGAAAAGTATATATATTCTTGATCAGCACACTATCCGAGTCCGTTTAGCCATGTCCGTCTGTCTGTCTGTCCGTCTTGCTGTCTTGCTGTCTTGCTGTCCGAATACAGAATAACTTGAGAAATACCGATCAGAATGCGATGAAATTTCGTCTCAATATATTTTAGCCAAAAGTAGGAACTGAGTTTGAAAATGAGCAAAATCGGTCAACGGTCACGCCCACCTCCCATACAAGTCACTTTTATATAACTCTTTCGAAACTAATATTTCGAAAAGTATTCAAGGTATAGTTATAAAATTTAAAATGTATTGTTAGAATTTACCTAAAAATATGTGGTCCAAAAATGGGCGTGATCCGCCCACTTTTTTTTTTCATTATATCCCGGGTTTTCATAGTAAAAATTTGATCCGTAAATTATTATAATCAAATCTATGAAATATTAGCCTTTCAAAATTTTAAATATAGGAGTGGTCCGCCCAATTATATTTTTCAATTTTTTTTTTTTGTTTTTTATACTTTATATAATTTTTTTTAATTTATGGGGATATAAGACGTAAATTTCTGATATATGAATAATATTCTGAGGTTCAGCATAATTATTAAAAATTTAAAATTAAGGTATACAATTAAATATTCCTCATTAATATCTCCACCAAAGGTGTAGGGTATTCCATAGTCGTGCCCGACCGACTATAAAAATCCGCCCCATGTGACCGAACTTACCCATGTGACCTAACTTTCCCAACTCGTTTTTGCTTTTTATACCCTACACCTATGAGGTACAGGGTATATTAACTTTGTGCATATATTGTAACGCCCCTTAGGAGGCGTGTCCGGTATGGAAAAGTATATATATTCTTGATCAGCATCACTACCCGAGTCCGTTTAGCCATGTCCGTCTGTCTGTCTGTCTGTCCGTCTTGCTGTCTTGCTGTCTTGCTGTCCGAATACAGAATAACTTGAGAAATACTGATCTGAATGCGATGAAATTTCGTCTCAATATATTTTAGCCAAAAGTAGGAACTGAGTTTGAAAATGAGCAAAATCGGTCAACGGACACGCCCACCTCCCATACAAGTCACTTTTATATAACTCTTTCGAAACTAATATTTCGAAAAGTATTCAAGGTATAGTTATAAAATTTAAAACGTATTGTTAGAATTTACCTAAAAATATGTGGCCCAAAAATGGGCGTGATCCGCCCACTTTTTTTTTTCATTATATCCCGGGTTTTCATAGTAAAAATTTGATCCGTAAATTATTAAAATCAAATCTATAAAATATTAGCCTTTCAAAATTTTAAATATAGGCGTGGTCCGCCCAATTATATTTTTCAATTTTTTTTTTTAGTTTTTTATACTTTATATATATTTTTTTTAATTTATGGGGATATAAGACGTAAATTTCTGAAATATGAATAATATTCTGAGGGTAGGGAGGTTCAGCATAATTAAAAATTTAAAATTAAGGTATACAATTAAATATTCCTCATTAATATCTCCACCAAAGGTGTAGGGTATTCCATAGTCGGGCCCGACCGACTATAAAAATACGCCCCATGTGACCGAACTTACCCATGTGACCTAACTTTCCCAACTCGTTTTTGTTAATTTTAATATTTTTTTTAAATATAAACGTACATTTTCTGTTATTATTTCGAATTATTCCCAATCTTCTTTCAATTCTCTACGAGAAAATGAACCGGTACGTGACTGATCAAGTGAGTGGCGAAATGGTGACTGGTTCTAGATCTGATCCAATCGTATGAAACGTATCAAAACTTTTACATGGCTTTGTCATTGGAGGTGATCAACTGACACCTCATAGATACCATAGGACCAGTCTTTAGGGTACCAGTCACCGTACTTTCCTTATAGTACCAATCACCCTACTGTGCAACTTTAACACGCCGTTGTAGGAATGAATTAACACCTCTTAGCGGTAGCTCAGTGGTTAGTGCGTTGGACTGCGAGCCGAAAGGTCCCCGGTTCAAGACTGGACTGGGGCTAACAACATCTTTTCATAGAAAAATTTTCTATACCGCGCTACCTCTCGTCAGTAAATGGAAAACCTACGAGAGTAAAACCATTGCCTATGAAAAAGCTCTCACCCGCCGTTCGGATTCGGCAATAAACTGTAGGTCCCACCACTTTGAGTACAAATATAACACGCACTGCTCAAAATGGTGAGAGAGCTCGGCCGAAGTTCTATACAGGACTGTAGCGCCAAACTATTATTATTATTAGACCTATCTTTAGACCTCAGTCGTAATAGAACACGTATAATGATTACGAACAGTCTTCATCCTGTATACCTCTGTACTAGAACAGTGACAAATCCTCATTTAACCAGTCACGTGATAGGTAATTTTAGAGAATTGACACCGTTTTCACTCAGGGTTCTATATAAAATTTCTATAAAATTGAATTGGAAAAATATATGAATGTCAAAATTTGGTTACAGATTTCTTTTCTCTTTACAAATTTTCTCAGACATAATTCCTTCTACCACAAGGGGCAGTCCCCGGTTAATTCTTCCCCGATTAAATCTTTACAGGAAATTCTTCTATTGCCAGTTCTTCCCCGGTATGATAAGTACTTCCCGAATAATGCTTTCCCAAACAATTTTTTCTCGGACTGTCATGATGCAGTCAAGTTTTTTTTAATTAATGGTGAAATTGGAAGCTTTATAAATCGAATGTAATTTTCACCGATAATTCTGCGAAGACAATTATTCCCTTAGTTAATTCTTCTCTGGTATAATTCTTCTAGCCACGTAGCTCAGTGGTTAGTGCGTTGGACTGCGAGCTGAAAGGTCCCCGGTTCGAGCCTGGACTGGTGCTAACAACATCTTTTCATAGAAACATTTTTCTATACAGCGCTACCTCTCGGCAGTAAATGGCAAACCTACGAGAGTAAAACATTTCCTATGAAAAGCTCTCGCCCGCCGTTCGGATTCGGCAATAAACTGTAGGTCCCACCACTTTGAGTACAAATATAACACGCACAGCTCAAAATGGTGAGAGAGCTCGGCCTAAGTTCTTATTGGACTGTAGTTCCAAACTATTATATTATTATAATTCTTCTCCGAGACAATTATTTTCCGGAAAATTCATTCCTCAACAACTATTTCCAAGGATATTTCTTTCCAGAATTATTACTCTCACGGCTCTACAAATCGATTCAAACTGAAATTGAGACATATATCCGAATGACAAACTTGAGTTACAGACAATGTTTTCCCGAACAATATTTTTCAAAAATAATTCATTCTGGATAATTCTTTCCCGGATAAAGATAGGTTTTTTTTATAATTAAATTGAAACTAAGGTCTTTTCCACTTCTAATATTTTCGTTTTTTCCAGAGTTCGGAAATACTCACTCACGTTCACTCACGTTCACTCATGCTCATGAACGTGAACACAAATTTCATATCGTCGCTTCACAGTTCATGAACATTCGTTGCCTCAGATGAGTACGATCAAAAGTGAATACTCGTTATAGATTTGAAATACGTTGCTCGTGAACGTGAGTAATGATTTTCTTCTGTTTACTCTTTATTCACGAAGGTGAAGCAACTAAAATTTTCTATGTTATTCATATTCATAAATGATAAAGATCAAATTTAGCAAAACTTTTTATTCACGCTGCGTATGTAGTTAAGTGTTGCTTATTGTGGTCATCAAAACTTATCTTCTTATCGATTTTCGAAATAAAAATATGTGGGTCAAAAATTGGTTTTCGAACCAACTAGTTATGGTCATTGACCACTTCAAATGGTAATATTAGGCATCCCATGATGTCCGCAATTGATCTCCGCAATAAAATTTGAGGGGTCAAAAATTGGTCATTGGTGGTCATTGACCACTCCAAATGGTACCATTAGTCATCTCATGAAGTCCGCAATCGATCTCCGCAATAAAAGTTTTGTGGTCAAAATTGTCAACTGGTGGTCATTGACTACTCCAAATGGTACTATTAGGCATCCCATGAAGTCCGCAATCGATTTCCTCAATAAAGGTTTTGTGGTCAAAATTGGTTAATGGTGGTATTGACCACTCCAAACGGACCATAAGGCATCGCATGAAGTCCGCAATCGATCTCCGCAATGCAATTTGAGGGGTCAAAAATTAGTCATTGGTGGTCATTTACCACTCCAAATGGTACCATTAGACATCTCATGATGTCCGCAATCGATTTCCACAATAAAAAGGTTCGGGTTAATTGGTTTTCGGACCTACGCAGTCATTGACCCAGTCATTGACCACTCCAAATCCAAACCATTTTGAGTAAAAAAAAAAATTTTTTACCCACTTTTTGAGATATGTTTTAATTTTCCTCAAAGGATCACTCAACATGTGAATAAAAAGATTTGCCAATTTGATTGTAAACACTTTTGAATATGAACAGAAGAAAAAATAATTTTTTGCTCATCTCTTATGAGGAGTAAAAATGTAGCGAATGTGAGTACTCGTGAGCAGCCAAATTCTGTTCGATAACGAGTGTTCACTTTCGAATAACGAGTAAGTCGGATTTTTCTTATTTACTCGCTCGTGAAGTGTGAAGAAAAATAATGAACTTTCTTATTCATTTATGAAGATTTATCGTGAGTGAATAATTTTGAATATTCATTTATGAGTATTGCCGTACCCTGGTTTTTTCATTCTGTATATTCACTTTTTTTAAATAATCATTTGTGGGCCGTATATTTAAAAATAAAAGTATTTTAGTGTATTTAGTGGATACGTTTTTATATTTATATTTAAGTGCACGTTTTGTAAATGAGCTCTTCAATTGTTCTCCCGTGCAATTATTCATCGGAAAATTGATCCTCAGGACAATACTTACATACCCGGGATAATTCATCATTGGACTGACATGATTAAGTTAAAGATTTTAATTAGTAGTGGAATTGGGAACCATTGGCAATTCATCCCGGTATAATTCTTTCCGAACAACTGAGAAGCTCATTTCCAAAATGTACTATCCACTTAAAAATAAAATGATTTTATTTACAAATATACGACACATCTGACACATCCAGTTTTTTTTTTTTTGTTCACTATTAGTGAAATTAGGAACTAAATTGAATGTAATGCTTGAGTTACGGTCAATTCTAAACCGAAAGTTCATCCAGGACAAATATTCTCAAATAATTCATCCCCGAGACACTTGCTTCCCAAGAAAATTCTTTCCAGAGGCAATAATTCACCGCACAATTCTTCGTCGGAAAAATTTTCCCCGGGATAATACTTAAAATAAAAAAATCTTTTTCAATTCATTCCGGACTGACATGATCTTCCTCGAATACATTTTTGCTTTCTTTTTTCATTTTCAATTCAATCGTTCCTAGGACAAATCTTCGTCGGAAATTTTTTCCCTTGGATAATACTATCCAGGCACAATTCTTTCTCGAAAAACTCTTTTTTCCCCGAATTCCTTGTGAACGGACATGATCCACTTTTCTAATCCATATAAATTGGATTCATCGCAGATACTAATTTCCCCAGACAATACTTTACAGAGACAATTTTTCACCGGACAATCTCGAACAATTCGTTCCGGACTGACATGATCTTTTTCGGATAATTGTTATCATTTTCAATTTAACCTTTCCTAGAGACAATTCTCTGTCGGTAAATTTTTCCCTTGGCATAATACTTTCCATGGAAAATTCTTCCCAGAAAATGTTCTTCCGGGGAATTTCTTGTGGACTGACATGATTTAGTTTCTTTTTCCATTTCATTTTCCAATTCATTGTCGGAAAAATGTTCCCTTGGGATAATACTTTCCAGGGACATTTCTTCCCAGAAAATTTTGTTCCCGTGGACTGACATGATCCAGTTTCTTTTTCCATTTCAATTCGATTCATCCCAGAGACAATTTTTCTCCGTAAAATTGTTTCCCGGTATAATATTTTATAGAGACAATTCTTCCCCGGGTAAATTTGGCATGATATTGCTTTTTTCTAATACCATACACTAAGAGAGAAAGGGTATATTCAGTTTGGTACGCCGTTTGATACACCCAGAAAGCAAATTATCCGTTATGGACAAAACCATATATTTTTGATCAGCATGACCTCCTGAGCGATGTCCGTATATCCATCTGTCCGTATGCCTGGCTGGCTGTATGCCTGTCTGTCTGTCCCTCTGTCTGTTGAAATCACGATTATAGAAAAACTAAAAGATCTAGAACAAAGATCTAGAACGCTGTCTGAACAACAAAATTTGCTTGAGCGGTCAATTATGTCCTGTGAACCGACCACTTATGTTCAACTTAGTGATCTTATTAATACAATTCCAAATCGAATATTATTACTGAAAAACAATATGTGAAAAGTAACTAAACTTTGACCCAACAAAACGTTATCATCATTGCCTTCATCACCACCATAATTCTGATAATGCTGCTGATGCATTATCATAACCAGAAGCGACACCGTCATCATCAACAACATCATCATCATCTTCATAAACGCTATCATTAAACGAACAACATCCGTTTGTTGATGTCCAAAACTAACGTTTTGTTGGTTCAGGATATAAATGACTACAAAAAGCAGTCTACAAGGCAATGGGGCAAAAAATCTGAATTTTTTGAACATAGAAACTACCAATAGCAACTCAAAGGGTTCAAAAAGTTAAAGCCCAACCATGTGCGACCGACAACCAACAACTATGAGGCTGTCGAAAAGGTGCAGTTCGAGGTGAAAAGTTAAAATCAAACACTTAAATTGTTGTTGCAACAGAGGAAGAAGATGACGAAGAAGCCGACACCCAGATGGTTGCCAGGAATGTATTGAAATATGAGCCTGTTTGAATTTTTGGCAACGCAAGTGAAAGTAAAATGTGCGACCAAGTGTGATAAATGAAAAGTGTCGACGGGGTATTTTTACAAAGTGGTTTTAGGTTGGAGAAAGGTAATAAAAAGGCTATTCAAGAGTGGACCGAATGATATGACAGAAAGGTATAATTAGAGAGGTAGGGTAGAATTAAAGTAGAGTGTAGAAGTAGAGTGTAGTACAGAAAAATATATGAGATATATTAGAGAATAAAGGACTAGACAAACCGATGGTCGTTTGCCAACCAACGTTTGATGTGTGGTTAAAATTACAAAAGTTAAATAAAGTCGAAACGATTTTGCTGTAGGTAATGCTGAGCCTTCAGAAAAAGCGATAGACGGCAGGTCAATTAAGCTGCTTCAGTTGATGTTGACCTAAATAGGGGGGTTTGTTTTGTTAAATATCATCTTTATTATGAGTTTTGTTTCTGTTAGTTTTATAAATTCTGAAACATGTTATATAAATAACTGAGATTAATTAATTTTTTATTAAATTTTAAAAAATAACTTAAAATTATTTGAAGCAACAGCAGAGTGCTGCTTGGCACTTCACTTTATTCGGGCGCTTCCTACTCCAAACTCATCAATCACTGCTGCATTCTAAGACAAAAAGTTATATAAAATTATTATGTAATTTATTACAAAGTGCTGCCCTTACTTGGGTCCGTATACCAGCCCGTTTCCAGATCCAATTTTTTGTTCTGCTCCTTGAGCCAACCGTGCAATGGCGCAAAATACTCTAGCACTCCCTTGGCCGACAGTTTACGTTCGCCCGTGGCCACCTCCATGACGTCGCGCCAATGCTTCGTCGCGCCCAGCTGCATCATGTCTCTGCCATGCCACACAAGAAAGGCGAAAAGTGAAAGGAATAAATTTATGTTTTTTCAAATAGCTGCTCAGAATACTTAATCAATTTGCCCGCCTTCTCGCTGCCATAGAAGTCACAATTGTTGAGCGGATAATTTGGATCACCTGGACGATACTGGTCGCTGGCCAGACAAAAGGCGCGATAGAATTGAAAGCCCAGCACTTCCGAGAGAAATTTCCTGTAGTTAGGCAAACGTTTAATGGATGGCGGAAATATATGTGTGGCGGCGATTGTGAACTTACACTGTATTCGGCTTTTCCGGATTTAAGCCACGATAAAATTTAAAATCTGGATCGAAATTCTTTTCGGTACGTTTTTCTGGTGGCCCCACACCCGCGTATTTATTCTGCAGGCGCCAATAGCCGCAGTTCAACTCCTGCGCACCGATGCGTCCGTCCATTACATCCACCAGAAATTTGTCATTGATAAAGTATTGCGGTATGGCGAGTATAGTGTGAACGCCCTGAGGTAGAGTTCCCCAAAAACAAAAAAAAAATTGAAACAGTTATCAGAAAAAAAAAAATACCTACATATTTCAACTCACCATGCGGAATTGTCGTATCATCATCTGTTCCGCGGTCAGTGTAAAATTGTCCAGCACATGCAATCGATGCAGATGACGCGGTGTGCCCGACGCAATGACAGCCGTCTCCGCGATGGCACTGCCAAAACCCGGACACGGTTCACGATCCAGCCCGAAGGGCAACTCTTTTTTGTACAGATTGTATTGCAGTTCGCACATGTGTCCGTGGCTTTGCATGAGCTTCTTATAGTCCATTTTGGGACAATAACGCAGTGCAACATCGGGCGGAAAGTAGTGCACTTCCGATTTACATTCCTGACCGGATTCATCGTCGGTCATGCGACGTGCATATTTCGCATAGAAGGCACTGCATGTGAAGAGGAGGAAGTTGGAAGAGAAATGGACAATGTGAGTATTTTTGCGTATAGAGACAAATTCGATGGATGCAGCATGCATTAGATATCAATCTTCCAAAAATGACACAAAACAATCTCAAGTGGCATTTGGAATGGAATTTATAGCATGGATTTTGAGTTATGCCAAAACGGGAATTGTTCTTGATAGATCTATGTAGGTTTAAGAGTTATAAACCACTTATTTGTGAAAATATGGTTTAAATATGAACTATAAGTTTAAAAGCGTACTTTGAAAATAGCGTAAATACTAGAAGTATGGGGATTTAACTCGTGAGTTAACAATATATATAGGAATTAGTAACAAAATCAGGAACTTCGTTTTATACAACTCTTTTTGAAGTAATATTAGTCGAAAGTTTTGACTTTTAAGATTTTGGAGAGAGAATACTAGAGTTCCTATTAAGTTTTTAAAAGTGGATAGTTGGGAGAAAATATGATCATGGGTATATCATATGTATCATGCAAATGGTCCGTTTACGATTAGTTAATAATAAAATTATTCAATTCCGATCGATACATTCTGGATCGAACATGTCAATGATTATGTCTTGACTTGTCAATGACATGTCAATGATCATGTCTTCCCTAGGGTCAATTTTCTTCGAACTATTCACCTTTAAAACTTGGGAATTGCTTGGGAATTCTACTTGAGAAGTTAGAAGTTAGTTAACTTTGGTAAAGTATTTTGTAATATTCTCTATAGCATTCATATTATGACCTTATATTCCACATAAACTGTAAATTATAATTACAATTTTTATTTGAAACCATGAATTGATACCTAAACGATCTTTCGACTACAGATTTCTCTCTCGTTTTAGTTTAAGGTTTTATATTAAAATAATTTCAGAATACCGATTCGAATTTATGGTTTTGGTTTCAATTTCGGATTTTTATTAATGCTACCTTTTATCCATATATTCAATATTTTTTACATAAATTCGAATTAACACAAGACTTATAGAAGAATTATATAAATATGGTGAATCTAATACAATGGCTCATTTTTTCTTCATTAGAGATATTAGGGAATCTGACATTAAAAATCAAAAAATTTAAGAATCTACTATACTCATCATACAAATATTTACAGGTACGATCACTTTGACCTAGCTAAGTTTTATTTTGAGAAAATTTTGAATATTTTTTTTGTTGATTCAAATTCAAAATTTCAAAAACTGAAATTTAAATTCAAAGAAAAACTGAAAATATATTTCAGATTTTGTTTTGATTCAAAAATGTTTGAGTTATCTCAAATCAAAGCATAATTACGTAGTCGATTACTGCCTAATTATTATCGAATCATAATGCGTCGGAATTTCAATACTGATTTCTGTTTACTTTTACACAGACTTGGCCTAGGGCAAGTATGCATTCACTGTAGATTACGAAGTAATGCTATGTAGGAGTCACCACCCTTTGCACACTGCATCCAAAGTAAAAAGGAACAGAATGTTACCTCATGTACATATAGATTACTATTTAGAAGTATCGTAATAAGGGGTGAACCATACATCATTACTTCGTAACCGAACAGTCTCAAGGGGTACTTCCATTTCAGCATTACTTTTCATGCAATCGTAATGAAGATTGGTCGCTTGACACATTACTTTGTAGGTAGAGTAAAGAAGGGTGGTCTATTTGTGCATAACTTTGTACGAGGGGTGGTTCCATTTGTACATTACTTTGTACGCAGTGGTAATGAGGGGTAGTTCCATTTGTGCATTACTTTGTGCGCAGTTGTAATGAAGTGTGGTTCGATTTGTACATTACTATGTACGCAGTGGTATTGAGGGGTAGTTCCATTTGTGCATTACTTTGTGCGCAATAGTAAAGGGGGGGTGGATCTATTTGTACATTAACTTTTAGGTAGTAGTAATGAGGGGTGGTCTATTTGTGCATTACTTTGTACGCAGTGGTAATGAGGGGTGGTTCCATTTGTGAATTACTTTGTGCGCAGTAGTAAAGGTATTAACTTGTAGGTAGTAGTAATGAGGGGTGGTCTATTTGTGCATTACTTTGTACGCAATTGTAATGAGGGGTGGTTCTATTTGTACATTACTTTGTATGCAGTAGTAATGAGGGGTGGTTCTATTTGTACATTACTTTGTACGCAGTATTAATGAGGGGTGATGTCTTTTGTGCATTACTTTGTACGCAGTGGTAATGAGGAGTGATTCCATTTGTACATTACTTTATACGCAGTGGTAATGAGGGGTGGTTCCATATGTGCATTACTTTGTACGCAGTAGTAAAAAGGGTGGTTCGATTTGTACATTACTATGTACGCTGTGGTATTGAGGGGTAGTTCCATTTGTAGATTACTTTGTGCGCAGTAGTAATGAGGAGTGGTTCCATTTGTACATTACTTTGTACGCAGTGGTAATGAGGGGTGGTTCCATTTGTGCACTACTTTGTGCGCAGTAGTAAAGGGGGGTGGTTCTATTTGTACATTACTTTGTACGCAGTATTAATGAGGGGTGATGTCTTTTGTGCATTACTTTGTGCGCAGTAGTTATGGGTGTTTTGTAACTAATGTCCTTATTTAACCAACATAATTAAAAATATTTTTATAATTTAAAAATCAATTCACATTAGATAAAAACAAATAATCAACAAGTACCTTTTCAATTTTCACATTACTTAGTAATCTGAGGGTAATGGATGGTAGTTCCTCTTCTGCATTACTACGTAAGTGGAAACTGAAACTAGTCATTTATATACATTACTGCTACTTTACAAATGAACTAATTCGAATTTTGTAAAATATGTATTGAAGAAAACATTGGTTACCGTTCGAACTAGGTCGGAATATTTCCCATTGGGTAGAAATTATTTTTCATTTCAATAGAATTTTAATTGAGATTTTTTTAATTATCGATTTTTTTTTTGCTTTTAAAACTAAACTTCAAAACACTTGCCTATTGCTGATCTTACCCGTCAATATTTGTATCATGGCTATACTATTCCACAAATCTTTCATTTATCTCTATTGGAAAAACCATAAATATTCCATAAAAATGTCAGAAATGTTTTCTTGAGTGCTAAAAAAAATGTTTGGCAGGTTCAAAGCAGTTTAGAAACATTTTTAGATATATTTTAAAAACAGGAAGGCGAAGTTTGTATCACAAGCTGTCGGCTTTCTGCACGTTCCCAAAATATGCCATGAATCTTCTATTAAAATTCCACACAATTTTACTACCTGCTATACACTTTCAAAAAATTTCCATTTATTTCTATGTTTGTCAGAAATATGTTGGAAATATGTTGGAAATATTACTGAAAAAATTGATAAATTTTATCATATGGAGGTTATAAAATTTTGTGAAATTTTAGATGCAGATTTAAAGGCAAATTTCCGGCATAGCTTAGAAACGGGCAGATAATAGACTGCTTTTTATAAACCTCAGACGTTGGCTGTACATGAGGTTTGAAATATGTTGAAAAAATATGTCCTAAACCATTTTGACACTGCCAAAAATATTGTCTGAGGGTCTGGAGACAAAATGTTTAGCATATTTGAGAAACGTTTTTGGCATATTAACGGTATATTTGCGACATTTTCCGACAAACAAAGTAAACAAAGCAAGTAAGGAAATTTTGTGGGAATTTTAAGTATCGACAGATGTTAGCAACTTTTTATACAAGTTCCTCTTTTTCTGCTTAAAATCATAAACAAGTTGTCCTCGACCCTTACGAAAATTTTGTCTTCTATTAAAATCCACACAATTTTACAAACTTTCCAAAAATATTCCATTTGTTTGTGTGTTTACCGGACATATGTCGGAAATATTACTGAAAAACTTCAGAAATTTTGTCTCAGGAAGGTTATTCACTTTTGTGCAATTTTAGACGCAGATTTAAAGGCAAATTCCCGGCATAGCTTCGAAACGGGCAGATAACAGACTGCTTTTGATACCAACTATGCCTTTGTCTGTTTGAAATATGTCGAAAAAGATGTTTTCTAAGGTACTTTAACCCTGCCAAAAATATTATCTGTCCGAGATAAATTTTTTTGCATATTTCGGGCATATTTCCGGCAAACGCACAGCTAAATCGAATATCTTGGGAAGTGTATAGCGGGTTGTAAATTGTGGTAAAATTTTTATGGCAGATTCACACCATATTTGGGGAATGGGCAGTAATTAGACAGCTTTTGATACATACTCCGCCTTTTTCTGTTTGAAATATGTTGAGGAAATGTTTCTGAACCGTCTCGACCCTGCCAAAAATTTGGTCTGGAATGGGGATCTGGAGAAATATTTTTGGCATATTTCCGTTATATTTGCGGCATATTTCCGGCAATCACAGAGTTAACGGAAAATTTAAGTATTAGCAGATGTTAGCATCATCATCGACCCTTCTAAACATTTTGTCCAGGGTGTCTTTTAAACTCCGCCTTTGTCTGTTTGAAATATGTCTAAAAAATGTTTCCTAAACTACTTGACCCTGGCAAAATTATTGTCTGAGGTTCTAGAGACAAAATGTTTAGCATATTTAATAAGTATTTCTGGTATATTACCGATATATTTGCGGCATATTTCGAACAAAAACACAGAGTTAAAGGAAAGTTTGTGGGAATTTTAACTATGGGCAAATGTTATCAACTTTTGATTCAATATTCGACTTTTTCTACTCAAAATCAAAAAAAAAATGTGATTCTCCGACCGACCCTTCCGAAAATTTTGTCTAAGGGTGCCTTTAAAATTGAATTTAATCGTAGTCTTTGAAACGTTCCAGATTATTTGAGTACATGTAGAAAATAGGCAGTTTCCGACAAAAATTGTGCCTAACATTAAATTGTATTTTTGATTTTTTTTTATAACGATTTAGGTAAAGATTTAATTTTGAAAAATGAAATATTTTTAAACGGGTATCGATTTAAATTACGATTTCAAACCCTGCTTCAAAATGATTTAGAGCCATTAAACATGTCTTCACTCAAGAAATTCTCCAAACATTGTCATCTACAATTTAACATCTATCACTTACTCTGACATATGATTCAAACCGAGCGATTCAAAGTAGTCCGCCGCCGCTTTATTGATTTTCGCCGTCGTCACCAGTTCCTCCTCGAGACGAGATTGCAGCGCCGGCAAATGGACACCCTTATGCGGTGGCCGAAAGACGGTCTCTGGAAACCATGCCTGTTGGATAATTTGTTCCATGGCCGGATGTGGTATTGCACCGTACGCTCGGGTGATGCTGCCATATGCTATACGCGTGTCATGGCGCAAATAGGCGTGCAACTCCCTGTAGAGTGGCATTAGTTCCCAGACAACGTCCTCGAGCTCACGTTGAAAGTTGTCAGTTTCGTAATTCAGATACCAGGTACGGGATGGTGTCACATGACCTGCGTAGATAAGTGTTTGGTTGTGGTGAGTGCAAAGTGCGAAATGTGAAATGTGTACACTGTACAGAGTGTCACTCTCTGGTATGTTATGTATTTTTCTGGTTGTTGTTCTTGTGGTAGTCATTGTGAAAACTGATTAGTTTAATGGATACGCAATGGTGCAACATGGGATATTGATTTTCTTGTGAAATTAGTAGGATTTTATGCTCGAGAGAGTTTATATAATTGGGGCGGGGGGTGCAATTTATGATGGTTGGAAGTGGTATTGAGCATGGACAGTTACCCATGTAAATGTGGTATGATGGAAGAGGAGTTATCGACTGATTATGTTCAGTTGATTATATTAAATCAGTTAATGTCATAAGTTTAGCGTGTAACTCAATGAATGAGAGGTTTGATTGAAGGATGTTGCATTGATTGGTAGAGTGGTTTTGGATTTGGGAAGTCGAAATGCACTTTCGAATTATATAACAATTTATATTAAACATTGTATTGCTACTTTCACTAGAGATGATTTGGGTAAAAATGTTATAAATAATGGATACCCAGTATGCCATTCGTATCGATATCGTTATCAATGCGTGTATACGATATCTGATCCGTTCTCGTAACGACATCGGGCGTCAAATTGGACCTACATGGTAGTTAGATATCGATGCGATCTGCCGGAGTTTTCGAAATCGAAACGGTATCGAAGAAAGAAATATTCAAAGTTCAAGTTTGCTTTGAAATATATTGCGATATCATATCGATGATATATTTTTAAATATTCCCAGTCTGCCATGTCTCGGCGCTCTACGATGATCGAAGTTTTCTCGAACTAACTTCGATAGAAAAAGTTCGATATCGTTGCTTTATCACAACTACTTTTTTAAATTTTTCGTAGAATAAAACTTATGAAGAAAATACGACATTTATATATTCATCATATCGATATCGCAATGTTTTTCGAATCAAACTCGATATTCGATGCGAAATCGACATAGAATCGTTTTTTTTTTGTTTCGAATAAACATCATTATTTAGTTACAATATCTGCATACATCTTAGTATGAATTGTGGTAAAATATAGATACGAAATCGCAATCGAACGAATTCTTTGATATCTCGAATCAGTCTCCAAGCGATCTCGAATCGAATGACAGACTATGATGTTCTTGAAATTTGAATGTACGAGAAAATATAAATATTAGAAGTGATAAAGCTACGATATCGAACTTTTTTATCGAACTTATTATCAAAAGCTTGGAGGCATAGAAGGTCTCCGAGAATGGGTAACCAATATGCCATTTCTTTCGATTTCGTGAACAAAGCGAGACGAAGGAGAATTTACACGATATCGGACACATTCGCATAGCAATATCGAACGTGTAATTAGACCTTCATAATAGGGTATCGAAGTTTTTGTAGATACCCAAGTCTGCCATGGCTCGGAGCACTTCGATGATCGAAGTTTTCTCGAACTAACTGTGATAAAAAAGTTTGAACTCGTCCTACATCTCGTCTATTTTTTTTTATTTTTTCGTACAATAAAATTTATGGAGAAAATACGATATTTATATATTTATCACATCGATATCGCAATGTTTTTCGGTCTAATCTCGATATTCGATGCGATATCGATCCAGCATCTTTTTTTCTTATTTCGAATAAACTTCATTATCTCATTGCAATATCTGCGTACATCTTAGAATGAATTATAGTATAATAAAGATACGAAATCGAGATCGAAAGAATTTCTCGACATATCGAAACAGTCTCGAAGCGATGTTGAATCGAATGACAGACTGCGTAGAACTGTTGGAGTTTTCGCGGTACGAGACATTTTACGAAATCGTGTTGATATCGAAAAGATACATAACACAGCATAATAAAAAAAAATATTCGCAATCTAAGTATGATTTTCCCATGGACGTCAAGACTACCTCATACTAAGTTTTTTTTCGGATTGCCTAAAGTTTTTGAGTTATTACGTAAAACAAATATATGGCAATTCTCGTGTTTTTCTACATATTTTGGTCTATAACTTTTTACAGATTTGAGTTGTTGATCAAATTTGTATTGTTTTAATTATTGTTTATTGTTTAAAATACCTTAGCTAATATTTTGAAATAAACCACATGAAATTCAGATTGATATAAACAAAGTTATGACCAGTCAAACGCAAAAAATATGTATTTTAAGGTTTACATATTATTAGTTGCATAACATATATGATTTTCATAATTAAATAAAAGTACATATCCTATATCAGACTCGATCTATAATTCCATAATTCCTTTGTTTTTGCAAATCACTCTTTAAGTCCTCAGCTTAAAGTGAAATTCACCAATTCGATTCAAAAATGTACCTTTTTTTTGTTCGATATGAGACATAAGCAGTAAAATATTTTAATTTTGAAAATATAAAAAATTAAGTTGGTATTCTTCATTCGATTCTATTGTAGGATACTGCGGCAAACCCATGGAAAGTAATACATTTATGCAAAGCTGAATTCTACTGGTTTAAGGTTTTGTTGAAATTTTTATGAATTGTGGATGGACAAAAAATTATATTAATTAAAGGGATCACCACAAAAGAAAATTGAAATCAAAAATCGTAAACGTGAATTTGTATTTAATCTGAAGATTTAAAAAGTGATTTGCAAAAACAAAGTAAAAGAAATTATAGAATTATGGATCTAATTTCACATATAATATATAATTTTATTGAATTATGAAAACTTAGTATGTTATGCAATAAATAACAGATACACTTTAAAATCAATATTTTTTGTGTTTGACTGGTCATAACTTTGGTCAGATTTATCCAAATTTCATGAAGTTTATTTCAAAATATTCTCAGAGGAATATAAAAGAAATTTGGGCGATAACTCAAATCTGTAAAATGTTAAAGTCTAAAATATGTAGAAAAACACGAAAAGTGCTATATATTTGAGATACGTAATAACTCAAAAATTTGAGGCAATCTGTAAAAAACTGAGTATGAAGTCGTGATTAGAATCCCGTAAGAAAATCATACTAAGATCGTGGATAATTAAAAAAAGGTCTCCATTTGTTGTCTGTTGTAATCAAACATCGAAAGAGATTATTTCGAAACATTTTACGATATCGATGTGAGAAATGTTGGAGTATCGTAAAAAAATATGAGTTTACGATAAATTTTTAAGATAAGAAGCGATAGAGCTACGAAAAATACTATTTTATCGAAGTTAATTCGAGAAAGATTTAATAAGGGGTCTCTGATTTGTGGATAACATCTTCATTCCTGAACCATCCGAGTATATACTAAAATAGATGGACGAAGACATTTGAATTATATTTCATATGGTGAAAAGCAATTCAAGAAATATTCGTATACTTCGACTGGTAAAAGTCATCCGTCAATCTTTTTATCTCGTCCGGAATGTTCCGTCCGGATCTATTCTATGATTTATTATGAAAAAACTATAAACTTTAGGAAGTAAGTGTAAATACACAAAGAAAGCACATGGTTTCAGCTATTTTGTAAAATAATTCGAAAAATAATTTGTACGCCAAATTTGTTGACTTTTTGGTATTTCCATATGAACCTCGAAATGCACTTCCATTTTTGTCACGTCCGGAAAGATCACTTTTTAATTTATGTCTTTTGATCTACCGTATACAATTCTCTAATTTTTGCAGAAGTTTAATGCTATACAAATACTACCCGAGACAAAATTTTTGACATTTTTCTGGAATATTTCGGGTATATTTCCGGCAAACGCACAGATAAATAGAATATTCTGGGAAATGTATAACAGTTTGTAAAATTATGAGGAATTTTAATGGCAGATTCACGCCATATTTTGGGAATGGGCAGAAAACAGACAGCTTTTGTAACAAACTCTACCTGTCTGTCGCGGAAATGTTTTTGAATTGCGTTAGGAATTCAGGAATATTTCGGTCATATTTCCGACAAGCTCAAAGCTAAATGGAATATATTGGGAAGTGTATAGCAGGCTGTAAAATTTGATGATATTTTAATAGCAGATTCACGCCATATTTTGGGAATGAGCATAATACAGAAAGCTTTTGATACAAACTCCGCCTTAGTCGTTTTGAAATATGTCGAGAAAATGTTTCTGAACTGCCTCGACCCTGCCAAAAATGTTGGCAAAGGCGGAGTTTGTATCAAAAGCTGACTGCTTTCTCCCCATTCTCCAAATATGGCGAGAATCTGCCAAAAAAAAAATCACAAAAATTTACAACCTGTCCGAGACAAAATTTCTAGCATTCTTCAGGAATATTTGAGGCATATTTCCGGCAAAAGCACAGCTAAATGGAATATCTTGGGAAGTGTGTAGTAGGTTTTAAAATTGTATGGCATTTTAATGGCAGATCCACGCCATATTTTGGAAATGGGCAGAAAACAGACATTTTTTGATTCAAACTACCCCTTTGTCTGTTTGAAATATGTCGAGAAAATGTTTCTGAACTGCCTCGACCCTGCCAAAAATTTTGTCTGGGGTTACTTTTTCGTTTCGGATATGCCTACTTCTGAATTTTGCAAACGGGTGACCAATTTGAATATACATTTTCACTTAAATGTACGGTACACCAAGGTAATCTTAAGTTATTAAAACAATAAAACTCACCATTATAAGTAGACGCTGTGCGCAACAGTCGCACAAAATTAATAAACGTCGTCTTGGCCAAATCGTTTTCGGCCAATGTCTGACGCCAACGCTGCCAGTAGTAACTCAACTCGCCATAACGTTTGCTCATGCCAAATACGGACATAATATAGGGCAACATCGGCACCATTTGAGCACAATCCTCGACATGTTGTATTTTACAGACCAGACGACGGCTCAAAAATGTCTGCATCGTGTGCAGACTCTCTTTGGCCTCCTCGTAGTCGGCCTGGCCCAGACCATAGAGTTGCAATTTCGTGAGACGTGACACCTGACGACGCAACGTATCACTCTGGAGTCGTTGCACCGGAATCACGGACAAATTGGCAGCCAACGCATAGACCAAACGATGATATTCTTGATCGATTTCACGTTGAATTGGTGCCTGGTTGATGACATTATAGCCACGACCCTGTGTAATATTGAGAAAAATGTCACGTTTTCGCGTCCAGATAACTTGCATGTGTTGCGTGGCGTCGTCTAGTAATTCTGCGGCGATTGCATCGTAATCAATGGGTGAAATAGTTGTAGTCGTTGTCGAGGTAGTCGTAGTCGTCGTCGAGGTAGTCGCGCCAATAACTTCTGATATATAGTCCTTGCTGTACTCAGCAGAGTTTATGGATTCAGTGACATCGTCGCTGATAACTAAACTAATTTGGAGCTGTCATAAAGAAAAAATTAACAACTTTAAGGGTCACATAAAAATGCCTCGAGTATTTGAGTTACCAGTATAGTTAAAATAATGCCGAACCATGGAGGTCTATTGAATGGGTTTAGTTTCATTTTGTTTTTTATATAACACAAGCATCTGTTATAAGGTGCTGTAAAGAAGAATTTGTTGTATAATAAATTAAATCATAAAATCCACAAATTTATAGAAAATAAAACAATAATCATAATTATCACAACCTAACCTAACTTAATATGTTACACTCTTGACCCATTTCTCATATTTGAACAATAATAACAAACAACTGTTTTGATTTATACAACTATAATATTGTTTAATTTAAATTCTATTATTATTTGTATAAATCTTCCAACTGATTTATACAATATTTGACTACGTACATTTGCACTTAAATGTATCTGTGCTTGAATATTGAATACACTAAATATTACAAACTATTTATATTGTGTTTTCATTCACAAATGAATACATTTATTTATTGATAACACGTACCGCACTCCGGAATAGTCAGATTGAAACTGAATCCATGTGTAAACAGCATGTATTATAAACCTACGTAATACTGAAATCGAAATCGTAAAGCAGAGCATTTTCAAAATACAATAGATAAGCAAACATATAAGATTTGTGTTTCTTTCTCAGCCGAACAACATTTACTATTCTAGGTTCGAAGCATGAGCCGGACATTATTGCGTCGAGTATGAGTCGGAGTTGGTTTGGTTATCAAATGGCGGCAAGCGGGCCCACTTTGATTTGTTTAATGTCAAAAACATTTGCTTCGTTAAATCATTAAATAAGTACTGTTCTGAAACATTTAATGCGGTAAATTAATAAGGTCTAATCGTCTGTACGAGGATCTTTATACTAAACATTTGCACAAATGTGTTTGAAATTCCCTCTGCAAAATATCCGCTACTGCACTCTACAGTATTGAGTGCATTTTGCAATGACAGTGGACAATATCATAGTAAAGTTTCTCCAGAGACAACACTTCACTGCAGTATTTGTTTCATTGCTGTCAAGTATTGTCAAAACATTTTTTTGTTTTAAACATTCAATGTTCGAAAAACAAAACCAATTGACAGTACTGACGCTGAACATGCAACGAATACAGTGAGTGCAACGAATGTGCGTAACGAGTAACGAGTGAGAGATGAGCATTGAAAAACAATAACAAATCTGGCACTCGGCGTACGATGCGAAAGCGCGCATTTGGGCCGAAACAAAAATTTCATCAATTTCAATTTTTTTTTTGCAATCATAAAATAGACATCCTACAGAATAGAAAACCATTAAATGAATTATTTTACATGTATTATTTTCAACAGGATATCAGTCTAAAGTGGGCTCTTTTTTTTGATTTTTTTTGTTAATTTTAATATTTTTTTTAATACTTTTTTTAAAAATTTAATTTAAATTACTACTTGTTAAGTTATTGAATTGAAATTTTCACATATTATAGCTTAAATCATGTATTTCTTATTCACTTTAAAAAATTACTAAACATTTTAATTTTTAAGTTCGAGATTCGGCGACAAAAGTAGCAAATTATGAAATATTTCGAAAAAAACTTTTGTGTAAATAAGATGCAACTTGTGTGGCTAATCTTGGCTAATGCAAAACACACTAGGATCAATAACTAAAAATATTTAGCCATATGCTAGTATAAAAACTTGGGCCCGGACGCCGCGGAGAGATAAAAAAAAACCGAATTGAAAAAGCGTCTTTTTTAAAAAATAGACAAATTTATGCTTTTAATTTTAATTATACGTACATGGTATAGTAACTTTGTGCAGATATGGTAACGGTACTTAGGATACGTGCCTTTATGGAAAAGTATATATATTCCAGATCAGTATCACGACCCGAGTCCGTTTAGACATGTCATTCTGTCTGTCTATCCGCCTGTCTATCTGTTACACGGTAACTTGAGAAATACTAGTCGGAATCCGATGAAATTTTGTTTCAATATGTTTTAACCAAAAAATAGTTTTGAGTACGGAAATGAGCCAAATCGTTTAACGGCCACGCCCACTTCCCATACAAGATACTTTTATATAACTCTTTATGAACCTATACCTCGAAAAGTACCGAAAATACAATTACAAAATTTAAAAAGTATTGTTAGAATTTACCTAAAAATAGTTGTTCCAAAAATGGGCGTGATACGCCCACATTTTTTTTTTACATTATATCCAGGTTTTAAGTGAGAATTTTAGTCGTATTGCACATATCCTATTAATATAATAAATCTGTTTGTTCGTTTGTACGTTTGTACGTTTGTTCCGCTTCTCCGTCTAAACGGCTGATCCGATTTTCTTGAAATTTTTACCACAGATGCGGTATGGTCTGGAAGGAATGATAGGCTATATATGGGCGGGATTGGACAAATAGGCGTGGCACCTCTCATACAACCTTAACTTTCAATACGATATAACTCGGTACTTTCACCAGCTACGAACATGAAACAAAAAACTCAAATACAAAAAAAAATTTAAAACAAAAAAGCAAAAGCACAAAACAAAAGCAAAAATACTAAAACAAAAGCAATCACGTTTGTTCCGCTTCTCCGTCTAAACGGCTGATCCGATTGTCTTGAAATTTTTACCACAGATGCGGTATGGTCTGGAAGGAATGAGAGGCTATATGTGGGCGGGATTGGACAAAGAGGCGTGGCACCTCCCATACAACCTAAACTTTCAATACGATATAACTCGGCACTTTCACCAGCTACGAACATGAAACAAAAAACTCAAATACAAAAAAAAAAATTTAAAAACAAAAAAGCAAAAGCACAAAACAAAACAAAAGCAAAAATACAAAACACAAAAGCAATCACGTTTGTTCCGCTTCTCCGTCTAAACGGCTGATCCGATTTTCTTGAAATTTTTACTACAGATGCGGTATGGACTGGAAGGAATGATAGGCTATATATGGGCGGGATTGGACAAAAAGGCGTGGCACCTCCCATACAACCTAAACTTTCAATACGATATAACTCGGCACTTTCACCAGCTACGAACATGAAACAAAAAACTCAAATACAAAAAAAAATTTTAAAACAAAAAAGCAAAAGCACAAAACAAAAGCAAAAATACTAAAACAAAAGCAATCACGTTTGTTCCGCTTCTCCGTCTAAACGGCTGATCCGATTGTCTTGAAATTTTTACCACAGATGCGGTATGGTCTGGAAGGAATGAGAGGCTATATATGGGCGGGATTGGACAAAGAGGCGTGGCACCTCCCATGCAACCTAAACACGATATAACTCGGCACTTTCACCAGCTACGAACATGAAACAAAAAACTCAAATACAAAAAAAAAAATAAAAACAAAAAAGCAAAAGCACAACACAAAACAAAACAAAAGCAAAAATACAAAAACAAAACCAATCACATAAAACCACAATCCAAACTAAATGAAAAACAAACTCACCACACTAAAACTAACCAAACTAAAACTCACCACACTAAAACTCACCACACTAAAATTCACCACACTAAAACCCACCACACTATAATTCACCACAGTAAAACTCACCACACTAAAATTCACCACACTAAAACTCACCACACTAAAACTCACCACACTATAATTCACCACACTAAAACCCAAAACACTATAATTCACCACACTAAAACTCACCACACTATAATTCACCACACTAAAACCCAAAACACTAAAACTCACCACACTAAAACTCACCACACCAAAACTCACCACACTAAAACTCACCACACTAAAACTCACCACACAAAAACTCACCACACTAAAATCCCACCACACTAAAACTCACCACACTAAAACTCACCACACTAAAATTCACCACACTAAAACCCACCACACTATAATTCGCCACAGTAAAACTCACCACACTAAAATTCACCACACTAAAACTCACCACACTAAAACTCACCACACTATAATTCACCACACTAAAACCCAAAACACTATAATTCACCACACTAAAACTCACCACACTATAATTCACCACACTAAAATCCAAAACACTAAAACTCACCACACTAAAACTCACCACACCAAAACTCACCACACTAAAATTCACCACACTAAAACTCACCACACAAAAACTCACCACACTAAAAACTCACCACACTAAAACTCACCACACTAAAACTCACCACACTTAAACTCACTGTACTAAAACTCACCACACTTAAACTCACCACACAAAAATTCAACTCACTAAAATTCACCACACTAAAACCCACCACACTAAAATTTCACCACACTAAAACTCACCACACAAAAACTCACCAGACTAAAACTCACTACACTCAAATGTCGCCACACTAAAACTCACCGCACTAAAATTCACAACACTAAAACTCACCACACTTAAACTCACCATACCAAAACTCACCACACTAAAACTTACCACACTAAAACTCACCACACTAAAACTCACCACACTAAAACTCACCACACAAAAATTCAACACACAAAAACCACACTATAATTAACCACACTAAAACTCACCACACTAAAACCCACCACACTATAATTCACCACACTGAAACTCACCACACTAAAAATCACCACACTTTAACTCACCACACTAAAACTCACCACATTAAAACTCAGCACACTAAAACTCACCACACCAAAACTAACCACAATTAAACTCACCACTCCAAAATTCACTACATCTAAACTCACCACACCGAAACTTACTACATTAAAACCCACCACACTAAAACTTCTACTGGGAAAAACTCTACGGGGAAGAATTCTACCGGGAACAATTCTACCGGGATGAACAATTCTACGTGGAGAATTCTACGGGGAAGCGTTCTATGTGGATTTTACGGGGAAGATTTCTACTGGGAATAATTCTGCGGAGAAGCGCAGTCTGAGAAAGAATTGTCTTTGAGAAAAGTTGTTTTGGCGGAGAATTATTTGGTTACCACATTTATAAAACCAATAAAAAAACTTCAACAGGTAAGCACGGGCCCCTCATATAAATAATAAAATGTTTTTTATATTAATAAAATCGCTCCATATCTTTGAATTCAGAAAATCTTGGCACGAGTCGTGCACGGGTCCAGCTAGTTGTTTAATAATTCCTTAATTAATGAACAAAATGTAACTGATTATGCCAGAAATAAGAGAATTATATAATTTAATATAATTCAATGACATTTTGTTGGAAAACTAGGAATTTCTTTTTTTTATATATATTTTTCATATCAATAAATCAGTCAACACTGCCTCTCACTTAGATGTAGGATACTCATGTAACAAATTTACAACTAAAATACATATATTCCCCGAAGTATCTAGTTTTGAAAACAATTTTTCTATTTTCAAAATCTTTTTTAGTTCAAAAGTTGCATACAAAAAACATCGATGCGCGCCTTTTCCATACACTCAGCCCAATGTGCGACTGCAGTAATGTTGTTGTCGGTATTTATGTGTTTATGAAAATACAACAAACATTATTTTATAAAAAAAAATTGTAAAAAAAAAAAAATTTACTACAAAAACAACGCATTGGTCGAAAAGCAATATATAAAAAAATGTTATGTTCGATAATTTTTTTCTTTCATTTGAATTTTTTCAATATTTTAATATTAATGAAAATTCCTAAGAGTAAAAATGATTAAAAGAAATATAAAATGCACCGAGTACTCAGTGACATAAGTAGTTCATTTCAGTATTTGAATTTTTTTTTGCACATCATTATAGACCTCTTCACTGCAGTTTTGTTTGTGTTTTGCTTTGACAGTACTTGGTGCTTTGTTGTTGTGAGCAACACATTCTTTTAATTTTCAAGCATCGAGTCGGCGACAGTAAATGTTTTGAAATAAAATAAATGCCTTGAATTAGGTTTTAAATTCATTTTTCAAATGTCTACTTAATACTTATCTATGAACTGTTTATCAACTAGAGAATCAGATTACGCTAAAAATTGTTCAAATGGAGAACAGTTCACGAATATGTTGTATTGTCTGATATGAGGTATTAATTGCCCAATTCCTACACAGATAAAAAAAATCAACGTAAATATAGCAACCGACATTAATTGCATTCATTAATCAAGCCAGCAATGATTTTCATTAATTTAATGCAAACTCTTACTATTACTACTTACTACTATTATTACTTACTACTTTTACTTAGTATTCTTCATTAATTCAGCAATTCCGTTTGCTAATATGAATATTTGTACGTCAATGCAGCAAATAAATTAGTCGGCATAGTTTTAGCAAAAATAATTGCTGAAACTGCGCCGTATAAAAATGACAGTACTAGAACCGATAAATAAAATTATGCCATACGATAGTGAATGTTTAACTACAACAAAAAAACTTATTAAATATTTAAAAATAAACTACAATCATAAATTCTAAACAATTTAGTATACTTTCTTGTGATTTAATAAAAATGCAGTCAATTTAAAATGGGTCGGTTTTTCAAACATTTCGCAAGTTAATAACATTTAATCCCAATCTGACACCACATCACAGTGCCTAAGTGAGTGATTTATTAAACGTACTTGTCAATCTGTTCCGAAATCTTCATGAAATAAAACAAGGATCGAGCACGAAACACTGAAATATTTCACCATCCAACTTGAGCTTGTTGCTTTGACTATTTTTCGGGACTATCATTTATATATGCCAGCAGATTGCTAAAATATGTTGTCATTTATTTTCTGATGCGATATCCAGCATGCTGTCAACTTGATGTCAGACCAGATTATGGCATGGAAAGACGGCCGAGGGCGAGTAAAAACTAGGTGTCCCGATACCAAGTGACATTGACAGTTTGTGGTGATATTTGCACGAACAACAGTGTCTATGGGGTTATAAACTGTGTCAAGTTGATTAACAGCGGAAAATATCCTTAATATTTAAAATAAAGTATATATCCATTAAAGTAAATATTTTATCTACGCATGAATTTATCTAGTAAATAAATAGACAAGCAAAAATAACTTTTAATTATCATAGAAAATCACGTTTTATTTCGAAATCTTTAAATATTTGAACTGCACATTTGTTTCACAACATGTTTTCGCAACAGAAACAAATAAAACGTGCCCCTGAAATGGACACGTTCAAAAAGTCCACCCTTATTTGAAGCACGACCGTATTTAAAAAGTCTCCGTAACGTTGTCATTTTGAGTGGTCGATGTACGTTGACATTCTGTGGATTGCAGATAAGTTTCAAAGTTAACAAAAACATATGGTTTTATGTAATGTAATGCATACTTTCGGTAGTTCTCCAGCCAACCTTCAAATTTTTCTCGACATTATCGTCAATGAGCCACTGATCTAGCGTTGCAAAATACTCCACAAAAGCGGTAGCACTTATTTTGGTCAGTTGGCGTATAGTTAAAGACTTTATGAGTTCACGCCAGGGTTTACTGGAGCCTTGTTCCATAAATTCACTGCACAAATAAAAGAATTTTAAAAGTATTAAGAGGTTATAAACTGGGTTAGATAGGGTTAGGCCCCTATCTAACCCAGTTTAGTATTTTGTATGGGACATTAAGTAAAACTAACAATGAATTTGATTAAACATATCTAACGCTATATTAACGCTATCATCATAAAACTTCTAGCGAATATATACTAATTTTATATACTTCAAAATTAATAAAAATAATTTGGAAATATATACATTATAAGGGTATATATAACCGTTTTGTGACAAGTCCTTTTAAAAATTTAAAATATAAAAATTTAATTTTTGGAAATAATATTGTCCTGCAATAATATACTTCGACGCGCAAAAAATAACTAAAGTTATAAAATGTTTAGAACTAATTTATCTTTAAAATTGCATACCTAAATTTTTACGCTGGGCTTTGAAAACTTTTCTGCAGGTGTGCAAAATAAAAATAAATTTAAAAAATGCGAAATTTTAATAAAACACGTTGTTAATTAATATGTCATATTGCACAAATATATAAATTAAATATATAAGTGTTTGGTATAAATGAAAAGAAGACATTTTAAGGAATCTATGTGGCGAATATAAGAATAATCTGTATATAGTTTCTGAACACTTTTTGTGAAAAAGAAGAAAAAGTTATAAAATAATAATATGGCAAAACAAGAAATTAAATTTGATTAATTATATCTAAATAAGTATTAACCTTATGATCTTGAAACTTTTACCAAATATATAACAATTTTATGTACTTACACTTAATTAAAACATTTTTAAGAATATATATATTATAAAGTGAGATATAACGGTTTTAATCTAAGTCGCTTAAAAAAATAAGTATTTTTGGAAAAAAATGCCGTCCTGCACATATACTTCGCCGCGGAAAAATAAGTAAGGGTCAAAAATACGAAAAAATTATTCGTCCTTAAAATGATGTATTTAAATTTTTACTTTCGACTTTGAAAACTTTTCTGTAGGGTGTCAAATTAAAAAGAAAAAAAAGTTTAAACTTTAACTTTGACCAGTGTTGCCAGATTAGTTAAATATATATTTGGATCTTTTTTATAGTTTAAAAGATTTTCAGTAATATTATCTATCAAAAAAATATAAGAAAAGTACATGTTACTAAAGAAAAAAAAAATTACGGAGATTTGTGTATAAGTTTAATTTTCAAAAAAAAAAAAAAATGGAAAGCAAAAAAAATCGAGTTTACAATTTTGTATTTACTAAACCACTCGAGATACTTAAAAACGGTTTTCAGTTTATGATTTATGTGTTAATTATTTATAAAAGTCCCATACACATATTTTGATTTCATTATAAAATGTACAATCTATGCATAAATATGTAAAGTAAAGTCTTCAAAAATGAAAGCAAAAATTCATGTTCAAGTCTATATCTTTAAAAGTAAACAAGATATTTTTTTCAATTAAACACATTTTCTTTAGATTTCAATTTAAGCTTTTCATAAACAATAGAATTTTTAAAATCGAATAACTTTTGGATTTTTTACAATTTTTGAACAATTTTTCATGAAAAATATCTCAATTTTACTGATTTTTATCTCCATAACCAGTAAAAATACAAACTCCAATTTTAAAACTTAAGTTTTCTCAAGTTCTCTTTGTACAATAGTTTTAAAATTTTTAAAATCGGTTGAGTGGTTCCGAAAATACTAAATTTCACCCGTTTTAAGAGCGTTTTGGGCATACTGTGCATCCTAAATGAATGCGTCTTGCGGTTTTTTTTTTTGATAATTTAGCTCATGTCAACGCACTGTCAAAAATCAAAATTCCAATAGCTCTGCGTTCCGTACGCTGCGTATTCCATTACGTTCTATGCAAAATCATTGAAAATGTGCCGTGTTTGACAATTAAACGTCGCAAACGCACTCATTTAGGTTTTAGGGTAAAGTCTGACACAGAAAAAAATAATCGACGTAAATATAGCAACCGATATTAATTGCATTCATTAATCAATCCAGCAATTAAATTCGTTAATTTGCTATTCTTCCTTATATAAGCAATTGCGTTCGCTAATATGAATAAGTGTATGTCAATGCAGCAAATAATTTAATCATATTAACAAACGGAATTGTTGATTTAACGAAGAAGTTTTCATTAAATTAATGAATTACATTGCTTGATTGATTAATGAATGCAATTAATATCGGTAGTTATATTTACGTCGATTATTTTTGTCTGTGGAGATAAGCAGTCCAGAGATTAGCGCACTGAACTTGCATTTTAAATAGCTCGGCTCCTAAATACGGCTTCATTGTGAGATTAACTGCAAAAACGTATACAAATAATAGAGATTTGTTGCGCCAACCAACTCTTAGCTCAACCAACTTATTCGGTTCTCTCAACCGCTTTGTCGGTTGTTATTGTCAAAACTAAGAGAGTTGAAGTTTGTACTGCAACCAATTTTGAACTGTTTTAGAACAATTTAGTACAGATTTTGAAACATTAGGAGTGAGTATAACTAATATTTCAAGTGTACAGGCTAACATGGTAATTCCGCCTGGAAATTTGTAAGCCATTCGATTTAACCGAATGAAGTTAGTTGGTACAACTAACATTATCATTCTTCCAACCTCATACCAACAGAGAATTTTACCGTATGCTGCTGATAACCTTACCTAAAAAGTTTCCCAGCCTGTTTATCATTCGCAAAATCACAATTATCCAAAGCTCTGTAAGCATCGCCACGTCGATATCCACCCGTGATCAGACAAATGGCACAATGGATTTGATAACCCAAAAATTCACCAACAATTTTTCTAAAAATTCAAATACTAAGTGCATGGCTTATACAAATTTCCAAACAAAACTTACTTAGTCGATCTAAATTGATCCACAATACCTTCGTAGAACTTATAGGGCATATCGTAGGCATTACGGTTTGTCTGTGCTGGAGCCTCCACGCCCATATACTGCTGCATAAGGTTCCAATACTGACAATTATACTGGTGCGGTGCAATTTTGCCATCGATCATATCGACCCAAAGTTTCTCATGCACAAAGTATGTGGGCAGTGTAAGCATGGTGTGCACGGCCTATAGTATACTCAAAAAAATTTTTGTCTTTCGGAATTCTTGCAGTAAACTTACCAATCTATATAAACGATTCATATTCAGTATATCATCGTATTCGTAGTTTTTCAAAAGACCCAGATTTTGCTGTAGATGACGTGGTGTGGAAACGGACAAAATAACCGCCTCACCCAAGGCATTTCCAAAACCGGGACATGCCTCTTGATTCAGACCGACGCTAAGATTATTCTTGGCCAGAGCATATTGCACTTGGGTCATATCGGCATGGGTCTGCAGGAGTTTCTTGTAGTACACCTTGGGACAATAGTTGAGCTCGACTTCGCCGTAGACGAAAATGCGCGATTTGCAGTCGGGGCCGCCGGTGCCGGGTTCCAGTTCGCTGATATGATCGCGCATGAAATCACTGCAAATGATAAAACTAATTAAAATACTGGAAAAAGTTGAAATAATTATGAAATACTCTGTAAGATTCTGTATGCCTAAGGAGCCAAAATACTGCGCACTGATATTCACCAAATCGTAGGATGTATAACCCGCCTCATCGAGTTCCGCCTGCATGTTGGGCAACTTGACGGGGAACGGATTACGCAGCACGGAAGTTTTCTTCCACGCCTGATAGGTAACCTGCTCCAGCAGATGATGTGGTATGAGTCCACTCGATGGCACCACATCATTGCCATATTTGGCGCGCAACACATGACGCAAATGCGCATGCATTTCGCGATAGAATGGCATAATCGTATCCATCAGACTCTGAAGTTCATCGATTAAATTCGGATCCTCATACTGATCGTACCACACAGCGGAAGCGCTCATCTGTGGCGTACTCATATTCTGATAGTAACCGATGTAGTAATGCAGCGCCTGTTTAACATCGGCGGGCATTTTGTTGCGCCACTCCTGCCAATAGTACTTAATCTCCTCCAGATCTTCGCTATGCGTAAAGATTGACTTGATTTGATGCACAAACGCCATGGCGCACTTACGGCGATCGGCACGTGTGCAAGCCCAGCGCTGACGCGACATCGTTTTCAGAGTCTGTGTGGCCTTTTTGAATTTCGACGTCATCGCTGGATATTTGGCGCCACGCAGTATAACCTCGAATTGACGACGCAACTGTGAATCAGCGAAATTGCGCCAATCGTAGGCCTGCATGCGGCTATAGTATGGCCGTAGTTTTTCGCGCATCAGTATTTCGGGACTGAGGGTGTCGTCGCCGAATTTGCGGTAAGCGGTAGCACTCTGCCAGTAGACATCGTTTAGCTGTTGCACCAGCGCATGGGCAGATTGTTCATTGAGTTGTTGGGCATTGGTGTTGGCACAGAAGAACAATGCTGCTAACACTAGGCATAAAGTAGTCCAAGTGGACATTTTTTAATGTGTATTATAACAAACTTCTTGGATTAGAATTTTGATTTTCGTCTGTACCACTCGATGGTTTAACTGAAACTGAAATTATTCATTTCAAAGAACTACGCAACGTCTCGCACATAATATCTCTAATCAGTTGATTCCAATTCTGAACTCTGATAACCCCAATAGTGAAGGTTACTTCTAATTAATTTTTTTGTCACATGTATGTATTATTGTTACTATTGCCATGGGAAATCTGGTTTCTAATTAATAAAAAAGCCTATTTTTCAATAAAGACAACACATTTTTAAAGAGCAGTTTTAATGGCGTTGAATAAATTAAATGAATAGTATTATTCAAATTAGGATATATTTTTTTGTGAATATATTTATTTAGTACCTATAGAGCAAGAAGCTTTAAATATCACCAATGAAATATAATTAAAACAATGCAATATAACTTTAAGTATTCATTTAATTTTTAAAAACAATTGGTTAAGCTAAATTGTACATGGTAAGAGTTCCAAAAGACTCATTAAAATACTTTACTTTAGTACCTATATTTTAAATATTATTTTTGACTTATTGGAAATGAGTATTGTATGAAACGTTAGAATGTAACATCAAGAACTAATTGTGCGATTAGTTTTCGACTTTAATATATGTAGTGATTCTATATATTTATTTTTGATGTTACCGTCGGTTATACTTAAACTTAAAATAAATAGTTTGACCTGAAATTTAGCTCATTAAAGTGTTATAGTTATGGAATATGGAACACATACAGTACGTTCTATTTCACAAATAACATGCAATTTAAACTTGGATTAAAATGTTCATAAAACTTTTCAATACTATTTAAAGTGTTTTTTTTTTTAAAGATTAACCAACATTCAGGGGATGCCCCCTATTCATGCAAAGCACAGTGTTGATCGTAAGAAGGGATGTAAGGTTAAAAGGAGGGGGGAAAGATAGAGTAGTGTCGGTGAATGTTTGTTTTGAACTTGCCAATATCAAAAATGCCGGGAAAACAGACGCAGGGAGATTGTTCCACAAACGAATCGTGCGACTGAAGAACGAATTCTCTCTATAATGCGTGGTTCTGTTGAGATCCGGGTGTACTACGAAGGGATTGGCTTGGTTCGATGCCCGAGTAGAACGAGAGAACACACGACCTGGTGGAATCAGGCCATGTATCTCCCTCGAACACTAACGCTTGTTATACCTATAAAACAGGCTTACACAACCAACGGTCCTTCGGTGCTCAAGAGAGCCAATAGAGGATGAAATATTTCATCCCCTATTAAATATATTGCACGTTGTTGGATTCGGTCCATGAACTCCAAAGAAGATTTAGAAGCCCCTGCCCATATGTGCGAGTTGTATTCCATCTTGGGCCGAATATAGGTAGTGTAGACAGTGCGTAAGTCAGCAGGAGTGAGGTATGTCTTACACCGTTTCAGAAAACCGAGGCACTTGGCCGCTTCTTTCGACACATCAAATATATGGTCATTACAACGGAGATCACATTGAATTGATATGCCCAGAACGTCAAGAGAAGCTGACTGCGCAATATCCACAGCACCCATATTGAGGGGAGGGAGGGGTGAATCCATTCTTTTGTGAGATAACAGACAACATTGGGTCTTGCTTGCATTAAAATCAACTCTATTTGCAAGACCCCACTCGGAGATTGATTTAAGGTCATTGATGAGTGTGTCATAGTGAGTCTTTTACTCTCAATCTCCAAAGAGTTTGGGCGCTTGTTGAATGAATATGAATGACAAATGTTACTGTCATCTGCAAAGGAATGAATTGGGTTCTGGGTCAATGACAGAAGGTCATTGATAAATACCAGAAATAGGGACGGGGTTAGGACGGAACCCTGCGGAACTCCAGAATTGATGGAATGTTGTTCGGAGAACACACCATCCATCGCAACTCGTATTGAACGACCCTGGAGAAAACTCAATATACATCGAGTAAAAGATTCACCGACACCATATGCAATAAATTTTGACACGAGGGCTTTATGGCACACTCGATCAAAAGCCTTGGAAATATCCAGAGCAATGGAATGTCGATTTATAAACTGCAGAATGTGCACTGTAGGGATGTCTAAAATACATCGATGTTTTATAAACACTTTATATATTTCCTCGATACATCGATTATTTCCGATGCAATATAAACCTCAGAATCTATTCGATACATCGTTGTATTTTTTCGATATATCGAATCACTGTTAAATTTATATTTGCTAATCGAAACTAGCAAAAATTTATTATTTATTTAAAATTATTCTATTTAAAGAACCATTTGCTTCGTACATGGTTTTCGTGTTTTTCTCAAAATAACATAATATGTACTAGACATTTTTGATTCCCAACGCCTTAATTATTTTGTATAATAAGAAAATGTTTCAAGTCAAACACCTATTTATTTTAAACTTTTTAGTTTGGTTATTTATTATAAAATCTTCATCAACATTAAAATTATTTACCTAATTATTTACCTAAAAATTTACCTAAACATTCGATACATCAAAAACATCGACGTTTTTGTTTGATACATCGCATAACATTGATTTAACGAGTCGATTATATTGACGATTATATTATATTGACCAAAACATCGATATTTTTTTCAGATGGACCTCCCTAGTGCACTGCCTGCTCGTGTGCTCTGCCTAATAATATCGATAATATCAGCATGACACTCTTGTTGAAGATAGTACCATTCTAATGGAGTTCGGCAAACAATTTAGACTTAATTCAGCTATAACGCCTCTAGTGGCCAAGGTCGAAACGTGTAGGCTGAAAGGGTATGCCTTCAGCTATATCTGAATGTAAATTTAGGCTTAACTGCTTTTAAGTGGCAGAAGTTATGCACGTTCAAAGTCGAAATTTTGAAAAAAATAGACTTTTTATATCTTCCATAGAACCCAAAATAATAAAGTGTGACAATCGTATGTTTTTAAAAATACAAATACAATCAGCCTTATCTTGAACCTCGAGAGAATATGCGATTCCCTCAAATTTACTAACCTCCTAGTGTGAAATTCTCACGAATTGAAATTCCCCCGAATTAAGTTCGAATTCTAATAAACAACAATCGAACATTCTTTGAAGTTTTTTGATTTTATAAACTGTCAATAAATAAAATTTATTTTGCTGTTTAAAAATTAAATTAAATTTTAGCTTTTGCTTTTAGACACCTGACTGAAGAAGAGGATTATCCAATTTTCACTTTATTTGCATCATATTAAATGCAGGCGGTGCTTTTTCTCTGATAACTGGAGTTGTAATTGCTGATATTTTGGCTCAAGCTAAGTTTTATGCTTTTTAGTATCATTAATAGTTCATTTGCGAGATATTCAGGAACTGTTGAGGTAGCGTCTGTTAAGGATGTGATTGTTTTTACATTTAATTAACACAAATGACTGTGATTCAATAAATCTGTTAACATTTCACTTAGGACATCCAAATTTGACACTCAGAAAGTGACGTGCACAATATTTTTGATCAGTGGTAATGATGTCCGTCTATTAAACGAATATCTGAACTTCCCAGGGCTTAGATTGTACGCTGTTTAGAGTTCAATCCCGTATGATATGTTATTACTTGCAAAGGGATTTTTATTTTCAGATATTTGGATTCACATATTTAGTATTCCAAATCCACTGTTATTTCAAAGATTTGAAAATTTTAAACTTTTCGGTCGGGGTAACGTTTTTCGGTTACGATGATACGAATTGCAATACTACCTTTAAATTTTCTATTCTTATAAATTCTTTAGATTTTCAAGACAAAAAAAGTAGAGGGTCTAAATTGCATCTTATTCGTCATAAAGTTGGCTTAAATTTTGACAATGCAAGTATATTAAATTTTGTATGAACTTTAATAAATCACACAAAAAAGAGGGGACCTAGAGCGCATAAAAGAAAGTGCGAAATGTTAAACATTACAAAATATGTCCCGCATATTTCTGTCGTAGAGTGGCCCACTTTTACTTGTTGTTGTTGTTGGAGTTTTTTTTTTGTTATGAGCTCTGCGAATTTTTCTGCGTTGCTGCTGCAAATATATTTGTGTGTCAGTGTGTTACAGTGCAACAACTACAACAACAGCAATATATCGAGCTTATCAAAGCCAACACCATATCTTGAGCATGTGCTACAGTTGTTGCTATTGCTGTTGCTACTACTACTGCTTTTTGTCGTTTTTGCCTACGATGCAGCGTTTTGTTTGGCGGCAATGGCTGCAGCTATCGAACATGTGCGTTGCTGTCCGAGATAACGAGTCACACATACACGTTAAACATTGCAATTTCTCTTTCACTCATACACCCTCTCTCTCTTTCACTCTCGCACGCATACGCTCACTCACTGTTGCGTCCTACGTAGGGCCGCCTGCATGCTGCAAGCAAATCTTGGCCCAAATAAAAAGTTTCACTTTGCAGCTAACTTCGTGTGTCGTTTAAATCCTTAACTCTAGCAAATTCAGAATCTGTGTTGTGCTCTTTGTTGTTGTTTAACTATTGTCCTTATTCCCAGGAATGCAGCTTATTTTATAAAATCTTCAATAGTGGGAATTTTCGGGGAAATTATTCTCTTTCTCTTTGGCCCCAAAAACTGAGAGACTCTCTGCAGGATGTGGGTTAATGCGATGCCGACAACACTGTGTTTAGGGGGAAATATTTGTGTTGAACTGTTAACCGTTATGTTAGGTTTCATTTAACAGTTAGAATTAAAACTTTAATTAAGGTATTAAAAAATATACATGCATAGATAGTTTAAAGATAATTTCCAGGACTACCATATTTGACAAAAAAAAAAATCCGGAATACTGTGACCCAAAAAAACAAAACTTAAAAAGGGAATTTAATTGACACATTTTAGACATCTGCACAAATGTATTTCAAGTTCCCTCTGCAAAATATCCGCTACTGCACTCTACAGTATTGAGTGCATTTTGCAATGACAGTCGACAGTGATGTCTCTCCAGCGACTACACTTCACTGCAGTATTTGTTTCATTGGTGTCAAGTAGTGTCAAAACAAACAAAACCAAATGACAATACTGTCGCTGTACATGCAACGAATTCAGTGAGTGCAGCAGTGAGCGCAACGAGTGAGAAGACGAATATTGGAAAAAACAACAAATTTGTTGTTGTTGGAATTATGTGTTTATAAAAAATACAGCAAATACTGTTTAAAAAAAAAAAATGTAAAAAAAGACAGTTTGTACGACAAAAACAACGCATTGGTCGAAAACCATATTATCCAACAAAAAAAAAAGACGGCGACTGTAAATGTTGTTAAATAAAATAAATGTCTTGAAGTGGGTTTAAAATTCATTTGTGCACATGTTTAGTGAAAACCATTCCAAGATCTGACGTAAAATGGCACAGTTATTTAAATTTTCATAAAAATGTAGCATTTCAAATAACGAAAATCCAAAAAATCAAGTTTCAACTTTTTCTATATTTGTCGCTATATTGTTTGCTATCCAGAAGATATTTTTTGATTCGGGAGTGTCAATAGTGTGTATCATGAATAAGTGTATCATGAGATATAAAGAAAAATTGGTAAAGGGAGATATATCAATTTTGACACTTTGTCTTGCGGTTTTTATGATATTTTTAAAATTAATTAAAAGATAGAAATTAATTTCAATTGCCTTTTTCTCATAATACGCACCACTAGTTTCCATACATGGAAGGAAATAAAATTCTAGAGCTTAAGAAGAATTTGGTTAGAAATAAAAATAGTAGAGTTTGACTAATATCAAAAAAAATACTACTAAAATTCAAGAATTTGTCATCTGGATATCAAGAAAGCAAATAACTTAGTTGTCAAAAAAGTAAACAAACTTTATTCAACTGGATTTTCAGAAGTTAATTTATTGATTCTTGCTGTATTCATCGTGTATTGTTGTTGTCTTAATCGATATTGCTCTGTCGGTAATATTCGTTCGAATGCTTGTTTTGCGAGGTCGCCATCTGTTTGTTATTCTGCCTGTCTGTCGAAAGTAACTAAGCCAAATTTTTCTAGATATTCAGACATTATGTTCTTGGGTATCAACAAAGAAACTAAGTACAATTTGTCTGGATTGCAGATGTTGTTTTCTTAGGTATCAAAAAACGGCATGATATACAATGTTTGCATGTGTGTGTTTTCACGAATAGAACAACAAGCACAGCCAGACCAGCAAGCGTCTGTGTATGTATGAATGTTAAAGACACACAGAAAAAAAAGTGTGTAAATATAACTAAAATGTTAATCAATCCAATTAATTTTTAATTGAAACTCAGCCGATGTAACATTTAGTAGCATTGAATCCCATATTCGTAATAATGAGAATATGTTAATTGGAGAAACATTAATTAATTTTTTTGTCATATTGATTATATTTTTTATTGGGTATTTTTAAATCATTAATTAATTAATTAGTAACATCAATTAAAAATTTCATTCGATAGAAATTGGATCATTTAAATATTTTGTTAAATTAAATAAAATATTTGTCGAATATATAACATAAAATAAATATTAAATAAGTATTTATACTGTTTGATATGCTTTGTAAATGTTTTACCGAAGTCAGTTTTCACAACTTCTGCAGGTGGGCCAATTAATTGAGTCAAACATAAAATTTGATATTCGCTTTTTAATGATTCAATATGCAACAAAATGAGCATCATAAGCTGTTTGTTCAAATTCTTGACCTCAAAAATAAATTGAGCCCTTTAATAACATAACATACACTAAATAATGTAATATTCTGTTTTAAAACCGCAACGAAGAAGAAAATAATGTTAGAAGAAACTGAACGACGCCGCCGACGCACGAGACGCACAAACAAAAAACAAAATGAAAGCCAGAAGAAAAAAACAGTGTTGCAATTTAAGAAAATGAATAAATCAAAAGTAACAAATAAAAGTAGTTAATACTATTAAAGATTTAGTTGTATTGAAATTATATTAAATTAATTCCTATTAATATTTTAATTAAAAATATGTGTAAATACAATTAATTAATTAGTAAATACATTCATATTTTTAATTGGAATACGATTTTGTTTGCTATTAATATCAATTGTTATATATACGTACAATATTTTTTTCTGTGGATATAAAAATAGAAACCAGTTGGGAAGGTTAGATCACATGGGAAATTTTAAAGTAGGTTTTAGTATGATAGTTAGGATTATCAAAATTATAGTCGGCCTAAGCCGACTATAAATACCCTACACATATGTGTGGTTACCATTAAAAGTGGTATATAGATCACCAGGGTATACGAATCCTGAAAATAACTACAAACTTTCAATCGCTGAAGAATTTCCATTCATTTGATACCCATATTTACAAATGGGTAGGTGTACCGAATTTCACTTTTTTTTTTGGAACCACAAGTAGTTTCGCCGGAAACCATTATTTTCATGTATTTGAGCATGAGTCAATATACCAAAAAAAAGTTTTCCTAAGCATGTATACAGTAAAATTGATCTGTAGATATAAATTTTATACGAGGTATTCAAACATAAGTGGTCGGTTCTCAGGTCACAATAGACCGATCATGCCAATTTTCTTATACAGACAGCTTAGATATATAAGGAATCTAAATCTAAAGTTTCATTGCTTCAACAGACAGACAGGCAGACGGACAGACGGACATCGCTAAATCAGGAGGTCATGCTGATCAAGAATATATATACTTTTCCATACCGGAGATGCTTCCTTATGGGTGTTACAAACAGCGTACCAAACTGAATATACCCTTTCACTTTTAGTGTAGGGTATAAAAACGAATTTGCCTACGAATGTTGGTATGGTTTCAGTTCGTGAACATAAATTGAAATTCAATTTCGCATAAATACCAAGTTGATTTCATTCCATTGTTATCTAAATACACTATACAACGCTTATGAGTAACGTGCGGAAGGATTATACATAACCAACAGTAGAGGCAGCAGAAGAGGAGAAAGTGTATAAAGCAAGTTAACGGTTTCAGAATAATATATATAGATTAAATTAAATAATAATACAATTAAAATAAAATAAACAATTCAATTAAATTAAGTATTCAAAGAAGTCATTTAATTTACAAAAATACATATAGGTAATAAAATTCTAAATAAACAATAAATTACCGAACATATGTTAACTTCGAAATAATTGCTTTTAGTTACATTCAACATATCGACAGACAGATACACGAACAAACAGATGTCGCTGACACACGGACAACGCAAAACAAAACATAATAGCGACAAAGCAAGATCGAAAAAACAACAACTATACGAACACGTGTTCATTAAATTTTGGGATGAAAACAGCAACAACATTTTTGATACCTAAGAAATTAATAAATGAATTCAAGTATAATTCTACTTAGTTACTTTTTTGATATCTAAGAAAATAATGACTGAATTCAAGAATAATTCTACTTATTTACTTTTTTTTACAATTAAGTAAATCCTTTTCTTGAAATTAACGATTATTCGGTTTAGCTGTATATCACTCCGTATACGTCTTGATTCCTTCTGGATTTTAGAACTTTTTTCCTTCCGTGTATTGTTTTAATTACTTATTTTGTTTCTTATAATTTTTATACTCAAAACCTATGGTGTACAGGGTATATTAATTTTGTGCAGATATTGTAACACCCCTTAGAAGGCGTGGCCGATATGGAAAAGTATATATATTCTTGTTCAGCGTCATCATTTGAGTCCGTTTAAATATTTTCGTATGTCTTGCAGTCTTTTTGTCCGTATACACGACAAAACTATTGCTTAGAAAGCGATGAAATTTCGTCTAATTATGTTTTTGCCAAAATTGAGTTCTGTCAATGAAAATGTGTCAAATCGGTCAAGGGACATGCACAACTCCCATACAAGTCACTTTCATATAACTATTTAAGATTTAATAACTTGTAAAGTATTTAAAATATAATTAAAAAAATTAAAACGTATTGTTATAATTTAACTTAAAATATGTGTTCAAAAAATAGGCGTGTCAGCCCACATTTATTTTTCAAATTTTTTTGATTAGTTTTGGTTTTCTACTTTTATATCCAGTTTTTAAATTATGGAGGTGGTATATCTATGTTAATTTCTGATATGTAAATAATATTCAGAGTGGGAGGGAGTTCAGCATAATTAGAACATTATAATTTAGGTATACAATTAAATATCCCACATAAATATCCCCACAAAGTAAATATCCCCACCAAGTGTGTAAGGTATTCATTCCGTAGTCGGGCCCGTTCGACATTAGGTGCTGTCCATGTGACCAAGGATTTCAAAAATATTTATTTTTTTATTTTCAACTTTGCATAAATCTTATTTTAACGAGTTGGGAAAGTTAGGTCACATGGGTAAGTTCGGTCACATGGGGCGGATTTTTATAGTCGGTCGGGCCCGACTATGGAATACCCTACACCTTTGGTGGGGATATTAACCCTCAGTATATCATTCATATACCAGCAATTTACGTCTTATATCCCCATAAATTAAAAAATTATATAAAATATAAAAAACAAAAAAAAAAATGAAAAATGTAATTGGGCGGACCACGCCTATATTTAAAATTTTGAAAGGCAAATATTTCATAGATTTGATTTTAATAATTTACGGATCAAATTTCCACTATGAAAACCCAAGAAATGATGAAAAAAAAAAGTGGTCGGATCACGCCCATTTTTGGGCCACATATTTTTAGGTGAATTCTAACAATACGTTTTAAATTTTATAACTATACATTGAATACTTTTCGAGTTATTAGTCCCGAAAGAGTTATATAAAATTGACTTGTATGGGAGGTGGGCGTGTCCGTTGACCGATTTGGCTCATTTTCAAACTCGGTTCCTACTTTTGGCTAAAATATATTGAGTCGAAATTTCATCGCATTCTGATCAGTATTTTTCAAGTTATTCTGTATTCGGACAGCAAGACAGCAAGACAGCAAGACAGCAAGACGGACAGACAGACAGACAGACAGACAGACAGACGGACATGGCTAAACGGACTCGGGTAGTGATGCTGATCAAGAATATATATACTTTTCCATACCGGACACGCCTCCTAAGGGGCGTTACAATATATGCACAAAGTTAATATACCCTGTACCTCATAGGTGTAGGGTATAAAAAGTAAAAACACAATAGGAAAAACACAAAATCAAAAACGCAAAAACAAAAGCATAAACACAAATGAAAAGCAAAAACGCAATAACATAAACAAAAAAACGAAAAACACAAAATCAGAAACACAAAACAAACGAGTTGGGAAAGTTAGGTCACATGGGTAAGTTCGGTCACATGGGGCGGATTTTTATAGTCGGTCGGGCCCGACTATGGAATACCCTACACCTTTGGTGGAGATATTAATGAGGAATATTTAATTGTATACCTTAATTTTAAATTTTTAATTATGCTGAACCTCAGAATATTTTTCATATATCAGAAATTTACGTCTTATATCCCCATAAATTAAAAAAAACGAGTTGGGAAAGTTAGGTCACATGGGTAAGTTCGGTCATATGGGCCGGACTGTTATAGTCGATCGGGCCCGACTATGGAATACCCTACACCTTAATGTGAGATATTTAATTGTATACCTCATAATATTATTCACATATCAGAAATTTACGTCTCATATAATATAAAAAATTGATATAAAAGTATAAAATATCTAATAAAAAAAATTTTAAAATAAAAGTGGGCGGACCACGCCTATATTTAATATTTTGTAAGGCAAATATTTCACAGATTTGATTTTAAGAATTTACGGATCAAACTTCCACTATGAAAACCCGGGAAATAATGAAAAAAAAAAGTGGGCGGATCACGCCCATTTTTGGACCACATATTTTTAGGTGAATTATAACAATATGTTTTAAATTTTATAACTATATTTTGAATACTTTTCGAGTTATTAGTTCCTAAAGAGTTATATAAAAGTGACTTGTATGGGAGGTGGGCGTGTCCGTTGACCGATTTGGCTCATTTTCAAACTTAGTTCCTACTTTTGGCTAAAATATATTGAGACGAAATTTCATCGTATTCTGATCAGTATTTCTCAAGTTATTCTGTATTCGGACAGCAAGACAGCAAGACGGACAGACAGACAGACGGACATGGCTAAACGGACTCGGGTAGTGATGCTGATCAAGAATATATATACTTTTCCATACCGGACACGCCTCCTAAGGGGCGTTACAATATATGCACAAAGTTAATATACCCTGTACCTCATAGGTGTAGGGTATAAAAATATATTTAATTTTTTCTGAGTTATAAGTTTTTAAATATTGGTTGCGAAATAAAAAAAAAAGGAAAAAGAAAATTATGAATCGGCATAATATAATGATTTTGTTTTTCTTAATCGAAATTTGTACTAGATAAATTAATTCGGGATATATTTTCTGCATCTCCTGTGCAAGTATTAACGAAGTTACATTCATAACTACTAACCTAAATACGGCAGACATCGGCACAGAGCAGACATTGAGAGATAGCCGAGAACACTCACCGGATTGACTCACAAACACAGTTAAAAATAACCGTAAATGTTCCCGTTATTAATGCGGTGCGGTGCACGCCATTTCACTTTAGGTTAGGTTATGAACGAACGAAGGTCCGAAGGAAAGACGAATAACCGAACGAACGAGCGAGCGACCGACCTGCTGCCTGCCGATGACACATTTAATGTTTACAGTAAGAGTTCGACCGTCGCACATGTCGCATGGCTGCAACAAAACCGCGCGCCGCATACGACTCGCACGCACAGGCGGAAAATGGAAAATTCCTCTGCATGCGCAATTTAACGGTTACCGAAAATATACCGCTGCAATAAAATTCCCAACTGCACAGGACGAGACGACGGACGCACGTCGTACCACGAATACTGGGAAAACGTAGTCGACGAGGATTACGTCAATCGGAAAAACGGTTCAGTAGCCGACGAACGTTTCACACGGACTGAAGTCCACGTAGAGTTGCACGCGTGTTCGTTTAAATCAATTAAAAAAAAAATAGAAAATTAATAAAATATAAAAAAAAACATAGAATTATTAATAAAAGCAGCGCAGGAGCAAAAAGTATTTGTGAAAAAAAAAGTAATTTGCACAGGAACACACACACATACATAGTATATAACAAACACACTGATAAATGGCAATTAGAGCACTTTAAGTGTGGCTCTGTGTGTGCTGAAAAAAAAGAGTGTAGCCCACAAATAAAAAGTTGTTGAAATTTTAATTAAACCAAAAAAGTAGCACTGCGCAAAAAGTGAATTAAAAAATAAAAGTAATAAAAAAATCAAAAAAAAAAATAGTACTAAGTTTAATGTGGTTTTGGAAAAAGGTGTAAATGGTGTAAATACAAAATGTTGTACATAAAATATTAATTGTGTAAAAAAAAACTATTTAAAGCTAAAAAATACATTCAACCAATTAATCAATATAGAATAAATCTACTGTCTCATGCTACTGTCTCAAATGTGTGAATACCTTTAATATTTCTAGTATGTCGTTAATTAAAAATATGTAAAAATATGAACTAAAGTTATAAACCTTAAAAAATAGTGTAAACATATAATAAATAGCTTAAAGTTGTAAACTATTTAAAATTTCAAAAAAAAATTGAAAATTAATTTTAATTAAATTGTCAAATAAATAAAACTAGCAAATGTTTTAATTAAACAATAAGTGTCATAATTAAATTAACAATAACTTGAAGTAAAATTTAATTAAATAATAGTTTTTAATTAAACTATTGTAAAAAGGGTTTAACTAAAATTTGCAGATAAGAACATAAAGGTAGGCATTTGTGTTAAAATAAATTTAAATTTTATAATTTTTAAAATTTTTATAATAAAGAAATTCATTGTATTTCGTATGTCTGCGTATTAAAAAGCGTATTTGGAAAAGTCTTCTTCGTAAAGCATACTTCGTAAGGCGTATTTCGTAAAATGTATTTTTATACCCTACATCTGAGGTACAGAGTATATTAAGTTTGTGCAGATTGTACCGTCCCTTAGGAGGCGTGACTGGTATGGAAAAGTTCTTGATCACTACCCGAGTTCTTAATCACTACCTGAGCCTGTTTAGCTATGTCCGCCTGTCTGTCTCGCTGTCTGTATACACAGAAACTTGAGAAATACTGGTCAGAATGCGATGAAATTTGGTCAAAATATGTTTTAGTCAAAAATAGTATCTGAGTGTGGAAATGAGCGAAATCGATCAACGGTCACGCCCACCTCCCATACAAGTGACTTTTATATAACTCTTTAGGAACCAATAACTCGAAAAGTATTCAAGATATAATTATAAAATTGAAAACGTTTTCTTAGAGATCACCTAAAAATATTTGTTCCAAAAAAGGGCCCAAACCACCTACATTTTTATTTTTTCATTTTCTTTCGGTTTTTAGAGTGAAAATATTTAAATTTAATCTATGAAATATTAGACTTAAAAATCTGCATTTATATTTAAAAAAAACCGTGGTCGGCTCATTTTTATTTTTCTATATTTTACAATAGTTTTTTTATTCTTTTATATCAATTTTTTAAATTATGGGGATATAAGAAGTAAATTTCTGATATGTGAATTGTATTGTGAGGGTGTACTGCATAATTAGGAACTTTAAAATTTAGGTATACAATTAAATATCTCACATTAATATCCCGACCTAGGTGTAGGGTATTTCGTATTCGGAACGACTTTAAGTCCCGCCAATGGGACTTAACTTTCCGCACTCGTCTTTTTTTAGTTAGTAAATTTTGACATTTTTTTAAAGCACACCTAGTTCAGCGTGAAGCATATTACGTAAAGCAAATTTCGTACAGCATATTTCGTGAATCGTATTTGGTTAAACGTATTTAATAAAGATTATATAGTAAAGTATATTTCGTAAAACGTATCTCTTTAAATCTATTTCGTACAGCATTCTTCGTAAAACGTATTTCGTAAAATGTGTTTCGAAAAGCGTATTTAGTTCAGCGTGAAGCATTTTCGTAAAGCATACGCCTTAAAGCGTATTTCGTAAAGCATATTTCGTAAAGCATATTTCGCAAAGCATATTTTGTGAAACATATTTCGTTAAACGTATTTAATAAAGATTATTTTGTAAAGTATATTTCGTAAAACGTCTCTCTTAAAGTCTATTTCGTAGTATTTCGTGAAGCATATTTTGTAAAGAATATTTCGTAAAGTCTTTTTCGTACAGCATACTTCGTAAAACGTATTTCGTGAAATGTATTTCATAATGCGTATTTGGTTCAGCGTGAAGCTTATTACGAAAAGTATATTTTTTGATTCGAATCTTGTAAAGCGTATTTCGTAACACGCGTATTTAATAAAAATAATTTGGTAAAGTATATTTCATAATACGTATTTAGTAATTCTAATAAAGTTTATTTCGAACGTATTTTGTAAAATGTATTTAATAATGCATATTTATGAAGGCGTATTTCGTAAAACGAATTTAGTATTTTCATAAAGAGTATACCGTAACCGTATTTTTAATGAATATATGTGAAAAGCCGAAACCTAAAAATGTCGAAAACAAAAAAGTCAAAAAAAAAAAAATGTAGAAACCTAAAATGTTGAACAACAAAATGTCAAAAACTAAAAATGCCTAAATCATTTTTTGCCGAAAAAAATGATAGAAAAAGTCGAAAAAAACTGCAACGTAACAAAGTAACAAAAAATAAATACATTTCAAGTAAATATAATAAAATACGAAGATTAAAATATTAGGGGTATTCATTTCACTTCGTATCGTCTGCGAATGTATTTCGTGAAATTTGTTCACTACCAAGCTTATAATTTTTATGACATACGCATATACGCTGTAGAATGAAATGAATACCCTTATTAAAAAAATAACAAATATATTAAAAAAACAACATTGACACCATAATTCTGAGTATCGTTGTAGAGAAAATCAGAATCTTCGGTACGAATTCGGATTTTTAGTTACTCTAGGATTATTGCGGAAATTTTTAAATATGCTGCCATCTTGGAATTTAGTTTGAACACTTATAATAAATTAATAAAAATTTTGATTTAAAAAAAAAAAGAAATTTGAAGTTCAAGGATAATGACCATTGGCCATATGTTCATGTTAAGAAGACTTACATATTCCAAAAGATCGTTTTATTAGTTTTAAAACGTGAAATTTCAATACAAACCACCATACAAAAGAGATCTTTGACAATTTTTTTTTTTAACTTTGGACTGTATCTCCGGAAAAAAGTGGTAGCTCTGGAAATAGTGTTCGGAAAAATATAAAAAAAAAAATGGTCAAAGCAGATCTCAATTGCCCCTTATCAGTGCGTTGGGCGATTTGGTGTAGAATACGATTTGAAATTTGTATTTTAACATTTTGATATTCCGGCATTTTAATTTTTTGATCCTTTAAAAAATGATATAGTTTCAAAGATTTTTCGACATTTTCCAGCTCTAAAATATTCGTCGACATTTTTTGATTCGGCAAAATCAACATTTTTAGGTTGCGAAATTTTTTTTTGACATATCGTACGGATCACGTAATAATAATAATAGTTTGGCGCTACAGTCCTGTATAGAACTTCGGCCGAGCTCTCTCACCATTTTGAGCTGTGCGTGTTATTTGTACTCAAAGTGGTGGGACCTACAGTTTATTGCCGAATCCGAACGGCGGGTGAGAGCTTTTCATAGGCAATGTTTTACTCTCGTAGGTTTGTATTTAGTAAAACATAATTCGAAAATCTCATTTCGTGAATTTTACTTGATTAAACATATTTCGAAAAGTATATTTCGTTGCTCGTAAAGTGTATTTCTTATAGCATAGTAGTCCACATTTCAAACTGCTCTAGTCTCGTAGTTCTACTATCCTATTGCATATAAGATTTTTTTTTTTAATTTCTAGATATTGTCTTGACATGAACAAAAACAATTAATTTTTTTAATTATTTTAAAAATCATTAAATAACAAATATGAACGCGTACACTAGCTACGATTGATGATAGATCAAATACCGAGATTTTGAATCAATATGAAGTGGCGGCCAACATCAATAAATTCACGAAATTTTTAGCTGCTGAACTTTCATGTTTCTTTAAATATTTATAGAGATCTTAAGAATTACACCAATGAGCTGTACTCAGCTACTTATGCAGATTTTTAATATATTTCTTTTTTTTTTTACAACTGTAAAATGACTTCATCAAAATCCTTCAGATTCATAATTTTTAATTGTCTCATGAATGGAAATTTATCGCTGTTAAACACGAATTTTTTGACATTACATACTGTACGAAATTCAAATTACGAAAAATCGATAGATACTCAAAAATGAAATGTGGACTTCATACATTTTTATAAAGTGTATTTCGTTTTATTAGTCATATCAACTCTGTAAATTTATCACCTCGTAAAAATTAAATTACGCAAAATTCAACATGAATGCTCTTTTTCTGTCTACGCTTAAAGTATTTTATAAATTTTTGGTTGTACTCAAATTTTTAGTTATTTCACTTAAAATCAATTCAAAATACCATTTAATAAAAACACATTTGTCATAAAACATAATTTTATTGGCAACAAATAAAAAGATATAACAAAATAATCATAAAAATATATTTACGTTATTTTTTACATAAAAATTGACAAATAAATGTGTGAGTTCAGCGTAAAATATTCCCATTAATTTTTGAGTAAATTTCTACTACTTACGAGATTTCCACAAATTACGAGTTTTACGCGCTTGATATGAATCCTCTTATTATATCATAAAGTATACTTCACACAGAGTGTTTCGAAAATGTATTGATAGAACGTATTTTGTAAATTGTATTTCGTAAAGTATATTTTGTATACCTGTATCTTGTACCTATATTTCTTAGAATGTATTTCGTATGTCGTAAAGCATATTTCGTAAGGCGTGCTTTGTCTAATACGAGAAAAACTATTATTTTCAATTTAATATAAAACTTTTTAATTTTTTCTCTAAATCTTATACGACCTTAATCTATAAAATATATATTTCTTTTTTCATAATACACTTTTCTAATATAATAAATTTTCTAATACATATGAAAAACTCATATTTAAGCCTTGTTGTGTCCAAAAGTGTGTTATACATTCAGTGTACTAACCTAATTATTAAATCTGTCCATTAGGCTGTGCTAAAAATAAATATATTTCTTCACCGACAGGTTTTCTGTTAGTTTTGTGGTAATTGCCTAATCCAATTGATCGTTTAACAATGACTAAATATAATTCGAACTAATCACAGATTTAGTAAACTTTTATAAATATGTAAACATATTAAAGGTATTCATATCAAGCTCGTAAAACTCTTAAATAATGACAATATAAAAAAAGAGTGGAAAATTGAAGGAGCATAAATTTAAATTATAAATTTATTTTTTTGTTAATATAGAGTTTTTGGTAAAAATAAATAGAAGGCATCGTATTATAGCTTTAGTTTGACATTTTTTGTTTATTTAAAAAAAAGTTTATTTTTTAAATGGAATACAAAATGAAACAAATTATTAAATAGATGTAAAAGTTCGATCATTTTCAGTTATATGTTGAACGTTAACACAAACCGCGAAATACTAAATACGCAGAGATTTGTCATTTGTTGTAAAGCATTAAATCAAAATTTCAAGCAATTTTTATACAATTTTATTAATTGAAATTAAAAAAATACAAATCGCAAAAAAATCGAAGCCATTTCGAATACAAACTTATAATCAAAAGTGAAAAGATGTAAAATACCACAAATGAATAATCAAACTGTTTGATTAATAATTTGCTGATTTTCAAAATTATGATTAATCAAAATTATGATTAATCAAAATTATGATTAATCAGAATTATTAATATTAAAACACTTTTTATTTTGTAAAAATAACAAACATGTTTTATTAAACAGAAAACTAAAAAAAAAGATAAAAGGTAGTAACATTTAATTTATTTGATACAAAATGTATTAACCTCAGAACTGTCGATTTAAAACAATCCATTAATTAATTAATCAAAAGCTAAAATTGAAGCTTATTATTAAATGGTATTAATTAAATGAATGATTGAGTTAATGCCATATTACAATTGGCTGATTTCATGACCGCATTTAATGTGAAATTTAATTTCGCAAAATGAAAATAATATGAAATTTGATATTATCTGTATAAAGTAAACCGCACAATTATTTTATCAATTTCTGAACTCGATTAAATGAGCGAATTTTTGAATGCATTATTTCATGCTAATGCATTATAACATGCAGTGTATGTTTGAATTGAATATTCAAGCATAAATTATGAAATATTAAAAGTAAAATAAATAAAATTTTTAGAAAAATATTTTGCCATTTTTCGCAGCAATATTACAAATACAAACACACAAAAAAACAGAAATGGAATTCAATTGGAAAATAAAAATTGTTGCAATAGCAGCAGCAATATTGCTGAGCCCGCAACAACAATTGCCATGCATAAAATATTTTAAAATAGCAAAAAAAAAAAAAGCAGTGAGTGTATACAGTGCAGCATATATAAAAAATATAAATGTACAAAAAGAAAAAAATTGAATGATGTATTACCAAGAACTATGCGGGTGAATAATGTGCAAAATCAAGTATCGATAAAATGTATTCTTATTTTTTTGAGTACTTTGTAATATTTTATTGTAGCATTTGGTTTGTTTGTTTATTTTTGTAAAAGAAACAATTTATAATGAAATCAATGCTCGAGGTTTCTAAGCACTTAATGTAGGTGGTTGTTTTGGGTGAAGGTGTTTGTTTATAAGATGAGGTGTTTTTGAGGGAGTATTGTTTTACGAAAACGTGGTTTGTGTAGAGGGACCTTTAATCTCTTTTATTTTTAGGGAAAGTGGTTTAACACAGAAAAAAACTAATATTTTATGTAGATAATTTTGTTTATAATTACGATATAAACAAAATAACTAATTTTATTTATAATCATTATGAAGAAATTTTAGTATATGGGCCATTCCACACCAAATCGACCAGTGGTTGGAACTCACCTTCTTCGATTTCAATGAAATTTTGGGAATTGATAAAGGGCATTGGGACATGCTCGTTTTAAAGGTAATAGAACAAGCTCTAACCAATTTTATTTTATTTTTTCCGAACACTACTTCCAGAGATACAGTGGCTCAAAGTTGGAAAAAAGGCCAAAAATCTCTTTTGTATGGTTCTTCATATTTAAATATCTCTTGAACTAGAAATTGTAGAAATTTAATTGATGGCTCGTTTTAAAGGTAATAGAACAAGCTTTTAGAAAAATTAAGTTGTAACTTCTAAACGTGAACATGTGGCCCGTGGTCATTATCCTTGCACTTCAAAACTGATGTCCTTAAAAAGGACCCTTTTTCAAATTCTGAAAAAAATTATTATAAATGTTCATGCAAAATTTCAAGATGCTATTTTGATTGCATCATATTCTAAAAAATAATTTTCAAAATTTTTTCAATATTTTTTGTATTAAAAAAAAAAAATATATTTTTTTCAAAAGTAAAATTTGCAATAATTTTTCAATGTATTTGTAACTCTAATTACGAAAATGGCGTTAATTTCATCAAATTGTCTCTAGTTTTTGAAATATATACCATTTTTCGAAAATCGTAAAAACTAAATGCCAAAATCAATATCTCAAAAACTAGATTGAATATGATAAAACTGACTTCATTTTAGAAATTAGAGTTACATATATATTCAGGAATTATTACAACTTTTATTGTAGAAAAACATTTTTTTTTCTATATAATAAATAAATAGTAATTTAGAAAATTATTTTTTAAAATATGATGAAATCAAAATACCAACTTGAAATTTTGCATCAACATTTATAATAAATTAACGAAAACTTAAGATTTTTTTCAGAATTTTAAAGAGGGTCCTTTTTAAGAACATCAGTTTTGAAGTGCATGGATAATGACCACGGGCCACATGTTCACGTTTAGAAGTTACAACTTAATTTTTCTGAAAGCTTGTTCTATTACCTTTAAAACGAGCCATCAATCAAATTTCAAGCATTTCTAGTTCAAGAGATATTTAAATATGAACAACCATACAAAAGTGATTTTTGGCCTTTTTTTCCAACTTTGAGCCACTGTATCTCTGGAAGTAGTGGTCGGAAAAAAAAGAAAAAATGGATAGTTCATGTCTCGCTACCCTTTATCAGTTGCCAAAATTTCATTTAAATCGAAAAGGTAAAATCTCAAATTTGACTTTTTTTGGTCGATTTGGTGTGGAATGGCCCATATATAATAATTATTCGTGGCATTTATGTAGATAATTCATAGTATTCTTGATGTATTCTTAATATTTATAAAGTATTCATCGTATTTATGAATTATTCACCATATTAATGAAAAATTCATAGAATTTATGAAATTATTATCGTTTTTTCTGAAAAAATTTTATGAAAAATTCGTATAATTTATAAAAAATTCATCGTTTTTATGTAGTATTCATAATATTATTCATTCTAAAAATTATGTGGAATTTTTAGCATTAAAAAATAAAAATGAAGTATTTCTGTGTTATATAAAGAATGCATTAACTTTATGAAATATTCATAGTATTTATGAAGTATTCATCATATTTATGAAGTATTTATTATATTTATAAAAAATTCGTGAAGTAAATTTTGTTTTTTTTTTTAAATATGTCTATAGTATTAATAATATATTCAAATTTTTAGATTTGATATTCTATTCATTGCTATGAAAAATTTATGAAAAGTTATCACTATATCTATGAATTATTTATAGTATATACGAAGGATTCATAGTATTAATGTTTGGTTCATAGACATTTGTAAATAAAGTAGTGAAGTATTCATTTTATATATGAACTTCTTATTTTATTTATAAAAATTATTAAAATTTATGAAATATTTGTAGTATTTATGAATAATTCATAGTAATTACGAATTAGTCATATAGTTTATATAGATTTGATATTATATTTATGGTATTTATGAAGTATCCATCGTATTTATAAAGAATTTATAAAAATTAATAAGTTATTCAAAGTTTTTAAGAATGATTTTTAGGGTTTATGTTGAGTTCATAGAACTTTGTGAATAGAGTAATGATGTATTCATTATATTTATGAAAATTCTTGGAAATTATGATATCTGTGTAGTATTTATAAATTATTCATAGTATTTACGAATTAATCATATTGTTAATAATTCATAGAAATTTATGAAATATTTTTAGAAAATAATGATGTATTCTTAATATTTTTGAAGTAGTCATGGTATCTATGAAATATTTATAGTAATTGAGAAGTATTTATGCATTTTATATAGTATTTAGGAAAATTTCATAATACTTACGAAATTTGCATTAAGTTTATGTAAAATTCATAGACATTTATTAATTATTAATTGATATTAATGAATTATGCATAGTATTTATGAAATTGTCACATTAATTAAATGAATTCTTATTATTTATGCATTATTTATAGTATTTATTTATTTATTTATCTTTACGAAATATACATTGGTTTTATGTGAAATTCATAAACATTAATGTTGTATTCATAGTTTTTTTGAAATATTTATTTAAATATTCAAAATAATTATGCATTATTCATTGTTTTAATAAATTCTTTACAGTATCAACGAAATATGCATTGAGTTTATATACAATTAATAAACATTTATGATATATTCATCGACACTATTGAACTTTTCACAGTATTTAAGAAGTACTCATCATTTTTATGAAGTTTTTGTAATATTAAAACAGCATTCGTGTTATTAATCATAAATATTAAAGGCCATCATTAATATTAAAAATCATAAAATTTTAAAATATTATACATTGTTCACATCATATATATAAATATATATATTTTTAGTGTATTATTCAACAGAACTTTTTAATAAATCAGGTTTAAATTTTTTTTTTTTTTTTTTTTGAAAAATGCCAAAAGAGCGAATATATAATTTTTGAAATAAGCGTTTTTTTACATTATTTAATGTAGTTTTTCCTCTAATATACTGTTTCTAAATCGCGTGAGTTTTTGTTGGATATTTTTAGCCACAAAAGACAAAACCATAATAAAAGAAGTTGTCATGCCAAAAGGGCGAATCTTTTCGTTTTTTGGCCATAACTTTTGATTAGTATAAGATAAATTCTTGGTGTAAAGGCATTAATTGTTTGTTTGTAAAGCACCTATCGATCATCATCATTATTTTAAAATATTTTTTTGAATTTTTATCATTTGCAAGAAAAATGTTTGGCAAATTATTTTTAAATAATGATACCAATCGATAGGTGCTTTGAAAACAAACAATAAATACCTTTGCAGCACTATTTTATCTAGCACCAATAAAGAGTTATAGCAAAAAAATGAAAAGATTCGCCCTTTTGTCATGACAAGATTTTCAATTTTTCAAATTTCTTCGTTTTGTTTGCTATAAATCAAAGATAAAATATTGGTGTAAAGGAATTAATTGTTTGTTTTTAAAGCATGTATCGATTGGCATCATTACTTAAAAAAAATTGCTAAACATTTTCAATGCAAATAACAAATGGCAAAATATTATTTGGAAAATTATTTTTAAATAATGATGCCAATCGATGGGTGCTTTGAAAGCAATCAAGAAATGCCTTTACAGCAATATTTTATCTTGCGCAAATAAAGAGTTGTAGTATAAAAAACAAAAATATTTGCGTTTTGGTCAGGTTATAAGATGACAAAATCCATATTAATAATTCAGTAAGTTGTCAAAATCCATAAATATTTTAAATACGTTCTAATATTTGGTGAATAAATCAAAATAACAAAATAAATTGAAAACAAAAAAAATTTACTAATTTTTAAAGCACTTCAAACTTTAAAATTTGATTTCCCAACATTTTTAAAAATGCACATTTGGCATGACAGTGACGATATGGTCCGTATAAAGATTTATTAGGGTTAAGAATAATTTGAGTTTTACACAAAATTATACAATCTAAAAAGCCTATTAGCCCAGCTCAAATTAAAAAAAAAGCTTTTATTAATGCAGTGTATCTGATGAAATACTTTTTACGGATGCTAATGATGCGCATTAATCTATATAAAAATAAAAAAATAAAGAAAATGCGGTAAAGCAAAAATTTGCAGCTGCTTAGAATGCACATTAATCATGTACCAGAGAGGTTCTTTTGGTACCATTGGACGCTGGTTTCTGCTCAAACTGATTGCCAAACTAATCATTGGCATTAGTAGGGCAAATTTTCTGAATTTCGTGTAAAACCCTCCACTTCATTCTAACCATAAATAAATTTTCTTTGGTAGATGCTGCTGCTGTTGGTTGCATATTGTTGCTGCTGTTGCTGTGGCCTTTTGTGAATATGAATTAATTATCATAAAACATGAAATCACAAAATACTGAAAATTTGCTTAAGCGCAAATTTATGCGTTTTCTTTGGCTGTCAAACCGCACTCTTGCAGCTGCCCTAAGCAGCTTTTGAGCCAACGCCATACAACGTAAATGTTTTCATTACGAAAAGACTTCGTGTCACTCATAAATAAACATGCAACATGATTCAAAAAAAAGGGGGGTCGTCTCACAGCACCCTACAGACTACTTGCAGCCAACAAGTTTCCACCAACCCCCAACCAACTACTACCTCTGTCTATCATCGTATGCCTCACCATGTGCCTAAAGTAAAGCGCAATCACCCCGGAAATCATATTAATATTTAAAGCTTTCAAGTCGAAATAATGTTTGTGCTACTATGGCAACGACTATGGTAGTCGGTAGGTAGGTAGGTAGGTGGGTAGGTAGGTAGTATGTCCACCATGTTTTAAATATGATTTTGCTCTATTTGCTACACGTCGACAGCATCCAGCAAATAGCATTTAACTGCACTAAAACGTCACTCACACCCTTTGTTTTTGTTGCTTTTATTACCACAACCAAGTTGTAATTTACCCCTTAGTAGGTGCAAAACTCCATTTACCTCCACGTCCAACCCCACCACTATTTGTACGTGTGATGTTGCCTCGAGTACTCTTGGCGCGTCGAGGTTTCAAACGCTGTATTTAACAGCGCGAACAGCATCAGTTACACCAAACAACAATATATACAAAATAAAAAATAAAAGAGACCTACTAGCAACCAGCATGAGATCCAAAAAACTTTGTCGCAAATGGTTTTTGCTATTCTATATAAATATTTTATTTATTTTAAAATTTTCAAATTTTATCAGTCAGATTAGATTTAAGTTACTTATTTTCCATATTTTCAATTTCTTCAACAAAAAATAAATTATTTTACTAACAAAAAAATCCAATAACATAAATTTTGCATTCTATTTTAACATGAATTAACTAATAAAAAAGAATTGTATAAATCAAGTGATGTTGACGAGACAATTCAAAATCTCAAGGCCATAATAAAATGAACATATACTTACATTCATAATAAATATAAGGAACATTTCGTATAAGCATAAGCATCTGTTTTCGTGAGAGATTAAAAAAATCCGTATGCTACACGTACCGTATGTCAAGAGAACACAAATAATATCTTGCAGGGTAACATTTATCTGTCCCAACACAATCTCAAACGCTACATAGCGAACACTAACAGAAAGAAGAGTAACAACAATAACGAATTACGATGCGTATACACACACTTTCACAATGACAACTCTTCGTTGCGATCCTCTATCATCGCATGACAACAAACAGACGCATGCCAACAGACAGACGCTTGACAACGGATAGACGCATGACAACAGACAATCGCATGGCACCACACTACATGTATGTATCTAGTACAGCTATCTAGTTGGCAACAACAACGAGTTTTCTTTGAGGTACAACCAATTTCCCGCCAAAAATTCTATCAAAAGCTTAGCTGCTGCTTTATTCGCATTTTAGTTGTTGCTGCACTTTCAAACGAATCAGCGGATTTGTGAAAAAAAAAACTAAAACAAGAACACAAAAAGCAATATCAGCTAAATGAGGTACACTTTGAAAATATTCATATATTCATTTTTTTTATTTGTTTTTATAAGTTAAATGAAATAATGCACATAGAACTTAACTTAAGAAAAACTTCATGATTTCACAATTAACAAAAAAAAAACTATGAATAAAAGTATGCACAATCGATGTACGAACTAGCGTAGCGAAGAAAAGAGAAACAACATTTTTTTGACTATTTTATTTTTTAGTAGCGATTTTTGAAGCACTTTTGAAGCTATTTACCGCTTCAAAAGTGCTTCACAGACCTTATTTTTAAAATCATTAAATTCTTTTGCCTTGAAAAAAAAACCACACATCTTCATTAATGTTCACGTTCATAAATATATAGCATTTACCTTAATTATTACCTTAAAAATATAATAAATACATTAAAATTATAAAAAAAATCCAAGTCTTGCTTTTCTTGCATTTCCTGCTGTGTTAGTCTTGCACTTGCTCTTGTTCTTGCATTTCTTTTCTTGCTCTTGTTCTTGCAAGAAAATCTGGATTTTGTTCCTGCAAAAAATGCAAGATGCAAGAACAAGACATTTTTGATCATCACTAAAATAAAGAAATTTGCTCTAAAAATAAGTACATATGTATTTGATTTACGTTCAAAAGCAGATGTATTTGTTTTTACTACATTGTGGACGTTATATTTTTATGAAAAACTTTTACTGATTTTCAGTATATAATATTAAATTTGTATTCAAAATAACTACATTTTGTATTTATTTATACTTCCTGAAATATGTAGTTAAATTACTACATATGCATTCATTTTTATTTATTTTTTTAATGTAGAAAACATATAAATGGCACATTTATTGCAATATGTTGAAAACTAATTTCTAATACATTGTGTATTAAACTAAATTTAAATGTTTAAATGTTTGTTATAATAAATAGCACTGACATTTCATTTATTGTATCAGTGTTAATTGCTCGATTTTCACCAGTGTTTGAACTTAATATAAAATTTTTGAAACAATACTTTAAAATACATATATTGTTGTCTAGTACACAGAGAGAAATAAACTATCAAATAATTTCAATAGTAGAATTATTTAAATAGTAGTATCAATCTTAATATCGTCTTAATTTTATGGAACACAAAATTGTATATTAAGCACACATTAAAACCAGTGTGACGGCTTTTACTTCTAGATGTCAAGAAGTTTCTTTCGTGAATATTAGTGCTACTATTCTAAATACCTTCTTGTTATATTAACGAAAACATTTTATTGCCAAGAAAAAAACTTTTTCGAATCAATAACAATTAATCTGAACAATTTTTGATTAGCCACGAGTATAATCGCTACGAATCAAATAGAATTTTCGCATTAACATTTGGTAGACACGAACATAACTACTACAACTTAGGACGAATATTGGAAAATACTTTTTAGATAGACCATAATATAACTTACGAAATATATGCGCCATTATGTTTTTTCTAAACACAAAAAAAATAATTGTAATTCGTTTTTTGATAGACTCGTATATAACTTTTTATTAAATTAAATTAAGCAAACAAATATTTTAAAATTTTATACAATCTTTTAGTATAGTTTACTATATTTTATTTAATTCCTCAATTAAACTGTTTTCTTTCGCAGATATTAATTTTGAGTGCAGACAATTATAAAACAGTTTTTAATTTATTTGTGCCTCGTATTGCTGCAGTATTTGGCTTACGGCTTGAAATTCATATAATTGGCTTTTAACTCGAAAACAACGTTGTATGTATTTTGCACACAGACAGCCTTAGAGCATAATATGATTCTTCGGAACATAATATAGCATGGATTGTCTTGGCTTTAATAATTTAGCAAACAGTTTAAAAACTTTGTTAAATTATTTAAACAATTCAACATTTTATATAAATGAAAACTTATCTCGAAAGCCTTAATCTCTGCATAATTAATTCACATCAAACATTTAATATGATTAAACATTAAGTTGTTTGCAGGCAAAAATTAAATTATTGCTTAACGATTAATCCAGTTAGTTGTGCTCACAATAACCCTCGGCTACAAACCGCATAATATGAATAAATTATGTATTTTTATGTATAAATATTGTAGCCTTTAGCCGTTCAAGTGTTAAAGTCAAAAGCACAGTGTAGTGTTTATTTATTTAATTGTGCTAATTACATTGCGGTAGACATCAAATATTTGCAATTAGGAAAATTGTCAACAGTTGTTAATTGCACAAAACTAAGTGACAAATTAGATTTAGCTAAGAAGTTGATATAATTGCCGGATGGCTTGATTTTAAGGCTGAGAATTTATATTTTGAACAGAAGGAAATAAATAAGATTTAATTTTTTTTTTTGGATTATAATTTATTGTTTTAGTTCGGAGTACACAATATAGAGACAAATAATAAATGAAACTACTGTATCACAATATACACAGAAAAAAATGTACATCATATTGATGAATTCCGTTCTTCAAACCATGATTCATTGTTCTGAAGAACCATTCATAATATTAATGACTAAAGACATCAATGTTATGAATGCGTTCATAAATATGATGAACGCTTGATAACTGTCGAAAATGTGCTCTTCAAGATGATGAACTGTATGTGAGGAATACGTTTCATTATATTAATGAACAAAAACATAAAATATATTTTACATCATATTGAAGAATACTGTTCATCAAACCCATTTCAATCAAAATATTTATTTTTCGTTCATTTTTTGACGTACTTCTCAGTTCTCAAATAGTTCTTGTATGTTATTTCAAATATATTGCTTGCTCGACATGCATAAATTAGTAAAATGTTTGTAATATATTTATTTACAACTTTTTATTTATAAAAAGTTATATTTATAAAAAATATATTTAAAAAAAAAAAATGTTGAACATTTTTTTTTTTTTAATTTTTTTAGAAAAAATATATTTCAAAAAAAAAATTGTTTTAAAAAAAAAAAAATATTTTTTTTTTCGAAAATGATGAATCTGGTAGTTGGTGGAAAACTTCATAATATTTATGAATAAATTCATCATAATGATGAATTTTTCTGTGTACCCTGTACCTTATAGAAAAAGTGGTATCAATATGATGAATCTGGTAGTTGGTGAAAAAATTCATAATATTTATGAATAAATTCATCATATTGATGAATTTTTTTTTCGGTGTACCCTGTACCGTATAGAAAAAGTGGTATCAATATGATGAATCTGGTAGTTAGTGGAAAAATTCATAATATTTATGAATAAATTCATCATATTGATGAATTTTTTTTTTCTGTGTACCCTGTACCTTATAGAAAAAGTGGTATCAATATGATGAATCTGGTAGTTGGTGAAAAATTCATAATATTTATGAATAAATTCATCATATTGATGATTTTTTTTTCTGTGTACCCTGTACCTTATAGAAAAAGTGGTATCAATATGATGAATCTGGTAGTTAGTGGAAAAATTCATAATATTTATGAATAAGTTCATCATATTGATGAATTTTTTTTTTGTGTACTCTGTACCTTATAGAAAAAGGGTATAAAAATTTTGTTTCAAAGGGAACGCCAATCTTTCAAGCCAAACATAAATTTTAACTGAAACATTAAATTCAAAAACGTTTGTTTACAAATTTTTATTTGAAATTCGATCGGAATTTGGTCAAAACTATCACCGAAACTTGTTAAGATATCATTCGCATATGTTATCATTTCACATAATTCTATCTATATTTTAAAAACATATTAATATTTTGATATACTTGAGTGTTTCTTAATAATATATTTTATTTTCTATTTTTTCAGATTGCATTTGAACTGGCTTTTAATCTAAGAAATATATATAATCAAAGCATTTTTACTAAAATATTGAACAAATAACCGAAAGTAGCATTGCATAGAGTGCAATAAAAGTGTGTGTTATATCGAAAACTACTAATAAAATTGATTTAAGGTAAAACTGAAAATTTAAATATAAAGTAAATTAAATACTTCCGCTTGTACGTCTGTTAGTGTAGATGAAATATTCTTCGAAATATTCTTTGAAATATTCTTCAAAATAGAAATATTTAAATAAAACTTAAATAAAACTCAAATAAAATTCATTTAAAACTCATTTAAAACTCAAATAAAACTGATATTTAAATAAAACTTAAAAACAAAAATTTCAAATAATCAAAAACTACTTTTTAAATTATATTTAGCAATTAAATAGGGCTCTTTTCGATAATTCCAACACATATAAAAAATTGAAAAATCTAAAACTATGAATTACAATAAAAAGTTTCAATAAAATATTAAATTAAAAACAAACAAAAATAAAAACTTAAACAATTCAGCATTTAAATAACTACACCAAAAATGCTATAAAAAAAAAACAAAAGTTTCAATATGTCAGAAATATTTTAAATTAAAAAACTACTAATAAAACGTTTAACAAAGTGTTCATTAGTGAAAACATAAAAAAAAGAAAACAAAGATAAATTTACAATTTAATAAAAAAAAAAACAAATGTTCAATAATGCTGCGTGCATTTAATGCCTGCCACAATCATGACATGGTATAGAGCAGCATATGCGGGCAGTTGCACAAAATGGTGAGTTTTAAGATTAAATCAATTAAAGCTGTTTTTTTTTATAAATGATTTTAATAATAAATAAATTTTATAAATGTGAAAAAGGTTGTATTTGTTAAAAAAAAATAGTAATGTTACACGCACTTGCATTTTAAGTGCAATTTTATTTATTTGAATTTATTTAACCACACAATGTATTAGAAATTCATTTTTCGCATATTGCAGAAAGTATTGTATATTTTTATTTTATATATTAGACATTTTTTGAAGTTCGTATGTACAGCGAATATATATAGATATATATATATATATATATGAAATTCAAGCAACTTGAAAACCTTACTGCGATAGCACATATGGGCATTTCCAGAAAACATCAACCTCGACAAAAAAAATCAAAATGCTCAAATCTTTGAAATAACGATAGATTTGGAATCTTATCTGAAAAGAAATTTATATTCCGTTAAAGGTAACTTATAAAAAAATACTCATAAAGTTTCATGTACTTTGAAAAACAAAATTAATTAATCACGTTCGTAAATTATCGTGAAAACCACTCAAACGTGACACATTTTTCAAAATTATGACATATCACCTTGAAAAACGGATCAAAAATGAAACTTCCAGAGTTACCAACGTCTCCATATTTTCACATCTTAACCCTTAAATGTTGCTAAATCTTGTCGTGTAATCGGTTTCTCTGTGAAAAATCACGTTCGTGAATTATCGTGAAAACCGCTCAAACGTGACTCATTCATCAAAATTATAACATATCACCTTGAAAAACGGATCAAAAAAGGAACTTTCAGAGTTGCCAACGTCTCCATATTTTCACGTCTTAACCCTTAAATGTTGCTGAATCTTGTCGTGTAATCGGTTTCTCTGTGAAAAATCACGTTCGTGAATTATCGTGAAAACCGCTCAAACGTGACTCATTCATCAAAATTATAACATATCACCTTGAAAAACGGATCAAAAAAGGAACTTCCAGAGTTGCCAACGTCTCCATATTTTCACATCTTAACCCTTAAAGGTTGCTGAATCTTTTTGTGTAATCGGTTTCTCTGTGAAAAATCACGTTCGTGAATTATCGTGAAAACCACTCAAACGTGACACATTTTTCCAAATTATGATCTTGAAAGAAGGGTAAATTTGCCCAGAATTCCCGCCATTAGAAATTGTTAAAAAATATTTTGACAGCTAATTAAAATCTGTCCCGTCCGGAACTTTGAGTACCAAGTGCCAAACTATAAAAAATATCAAAAAAAAAAAAATTAAAAAAAAAATTTCAATAAAAGTAAAAAAAAATTAAAAACTTAAAAAACATCTGGAGAATATATTACATCACTTTTCATTTCGTAGTAATGATTATTAATATTGTCATACACAAAATTATTTTTAGCAAAAAATCGTAGTGCAAATTTCCATACGGAACGTCCGGAATTATTCTGCGATTTATTACGAAAAAACTATAAACTTTAGGAAGAAAGTCTACATATACCAAAATAAAGTAAATTGCTTCAGCTATGTTCTAAGATAATTCAATAAAATATATTGTAAGCGAAAAGTATTTTTAGAATAAAAATCGTACTGATAATTTCAATACGGAATTTTTTGTTCCGTCCGGAATTTTTCTGTGATTTATTATGAAAAAACTATAAACTTTAGGAACAAAGTGTAAATATACAAGGAAAACACATGATTTCACCTATTTTTCAAAATATTTCAAAAAAATCAGATGTACGCAAAATTTGCTGACTTTTTTAAATATCCATATGAACTTCGATATTTACTTCCGTTTATGTGCCGTCCGGAACGATGACTATTTTATTTATATCTTTTGATCTATCGTATAGAATTTTATATTTTTTTGCAGATATTTAGTGCTATTTAAAGTATATTTAATAATTTTCCTTCGAGATATTAAAATTTTAAGCGTAAGAATGTTCCGTCCGGAACCTCGGGAAATGACCATATGGTATAAGTAAAAAATAAATTATTTTGATGCCTTTTATTGTCAGTAATTATAATGTTAAAGGTTGCATATTTATTCGACTTTAGCATCAGGCAAATATGAAGATACTTCTAAAAGTATTTAACAGAAATCTTTAAAGTGTATACTAATTATTCCTCGCTTCAAAATAAATACAGGATGCAGTAAAAATAAATGTTTACATTTTTAAAAATTTTATTATTTTAAAATTTACATATAATTAAATAAATAGCGAATGTAGTAAATGAAATTAAAATAAATACAAATTGAAACAATTTTAAAATTAGTTTAAGATTTACAACTAATTTCATGTAATAAAAATTAGTAAATTTCCTTTTGAACTTAAATCAAATAATTTGTGTTTATTTTAAAGACATACTTCTATCCTTGTACTGCAATATCTTTTACGTAATACATATTAAAGAAAACATTAGATCGATTCATGCTACAAATCCACTCGAAGTTTTTTTACTGTAGCGCCAAACTATTATTATTAAAGGGTTTTTCAATAAGAGCGCTACAAAAGTTTTTTTCAAGGGTTTTTCAACTGGGACGCTACAAAAGTAGAGCGACAGGGACAGCAAAAGACGCCATATTTCTTGCAGTTCTTTTGACATTTCTCTTCAGTAAGGTTTGCCATTTTATGACGTTTTTTCCTATAACGTTTTTTATGAAAATTGCATTTAAAATTTTTAGACCAAAAATATTAAAAGTCATAATTTAATATTTGCCACCAAGTTTTTCACTATGTAGTACATACAAGTTTTTGTAGCCATTTAATATTATTAAAATAGTAAAAATCCAGTAGATAAAATATCAAATTTAACTTTTTAAATCAATTTAATGTGGTATAGCTCAAAATTTTCAAAAATAAATTTTTTATTTTGTGAAATTTATATTTTAAAATGCTTAATGCATGTGGAAATGTCAAAAAATATCCCATGTTATATTTAATATTTATATATATTAAGCTGCCAACACGAACATAATTTCTGCGACAAATTAAAGTCACGCATACGTCATGCGGTACAAGCGGTTGATTTTGATGAATGCACTGACCCAAATAATACTGCAAATTTATGAAAAATACTTTTTTCAACTTTAACACAAACACCCCATTTACACATAAACTAAGCAATTACTTAGTTTGTTTCATTTTATAAAAATTACGTATACGCCCCGCCGTGTTGCACAAAAACATACTCCATCCATCCACACACAGACACAAATATTATTATAAATAAAATATTTATACATCTGCTGCATATAACAAAATGTTTGACACAACCAACATTTAATACAGCAAAACTTAATCAATAAAATTCAACTGTGCTGTGTTGCTGTGCCGTGTGTCCTTCGCAACCGAATTGCGGCCTAAGGACATTCGTAACTGTTGAACATTATACACAAGGCTGCATCACAGAGTTACCACTGGGTGGTTGGAGTGGTGGTGGTGGTGTTGGTTGCTAGTTGTTCGGGGGGGTTGAAGTGCGAAAAAGTGTGCTCCAAAGTATTTTAAACAAATATAGCTCAAATGCACAAAGAGACACAGCTGTTTTTATTTTTTTTTTCGACGTCGTAACAATACTATCATTGGTTTGCATTATGCATTGTTTTCGCTTTGTTTTGCGCACCCCTTTTTGTCACGTGTTTTTCCGTTTTGCGTGAGAAAAAGTTTTACACTGTTGTAATTATGCATCGATTTTGTGTCGAAACTACAATCGATATTTTTGTTTATACAATAAACTAGTAGAATATGTTTTAGAATTATATAGCATTGTTTGAAAGATAAATATAAAATATTTTTTGAATGTTATTTCGGGGTATTTATTGTTTTTTTATACAGGATGTTTGGTTTATCGATGTCAATAATTTAGAGGGGCATTCTATGACACAAATTAGACAATTAAATTACCTTTCCAATGGTATATCACATATTTGAATCCCATGATTTCTGCCTATTCTAAAATGTACGTAAAGTTGAAATTTCCAAAAATAAAAATACAAATTTTGACTTTGTCATTGATTTTCTCCAAATTTCATTATCGATCACCCCATTTTTCTAATTTATAATGCTAGAACAGTTCATTACCAGTACTTTTTAATCAATTACAGTGATTTTAAACTGGTAACTTATTCTGCAGAAATAATTAAACAGTGGCGCGACTAGTGATTTGGTAGTTGAAATTTAAAAAAAAAAATCGAGAAATAATTTTAAACATTTAATAAAATTGTAATCATTATCATATTACTGCACAGAACATATTTTCTGTTCATATATTCAAACATTATATTTTTTTCTTTTATTGCTACCACCATATCACAAGACACACCACTGTTTAATTATTTCTGCAGCATTCCTTACCAGGTTAAAATCACTGTGATTGGTAAAAAACAACTGGGAATGAAATGGCCTATTATTGTAAATTAAAATTACTGGGTGAACCGTAACAAAACTTTGAAAAAATCAATGACAAAGCTAAAATTTGTATTTTTATTTTTTTAAATTTCAACTTTTCGTACATTTTAAAATAGGATGACATCATGGAGTTTGAAGATGTAATATATCGTTGGAAAGGTAATTTAATTGGCTAAAGCACAATTGAAAAATTGATATACAGTTGACAACAGATTATCCTTTATAACCAATTTTCTTGACAAGGTAATTGCAGTTATATGCATCTCTTAAACACCCTGTAACTTCAACTGGGTGCAAAATTACACTTTTTGTTATTTAACATTTTATTATTTTTTTGAGTCATTGAATGACACCATTATCGATGAACCAAACACCCCGTATGTACATACATATGGGTAATTCCACATCAAATCGACAGGTTTTTATTTAATTTTTTTTTTTCGATACATAAAATTATTTCTCCATTATATCAAAAAACACCTGTCCAAATTTCAGACAGAATATTTAGAAATAAAAGAATTAATTTTGGAAAAAAATTGAGCCAAATCATAATAGCTGTTTTTGCCCAAAATCCGAGTTCGAAAGCTTTACAATAATTTAGTAATTATAATTCGAATTATAAAAAATAATGTATAAAAGAATCAAAAATTTCATTCAATTCTTAGCATACTAGACACCAAAAATATCCATTTAGAAATATTATTGACCTAGATAATGGCTTTCGAAGATACCTCTATAAGAAGCATCATAATTTTGTGAAATTTTCGAATTTCGAAAAAAAAAATCAACTTATATTTTTTTATATATTCAAAGCCATAAACTAAATTTCACGAAAATCGAAGAAAACAAAATTGAAATCCTGTCGATTTGATGTGGAATTACCCATATATATTGTTACGAAAATTCAGTCTACGGAAAACTGTTCTATGAGTTCGTATCTCTGGATTGTGTACAAAATAAAAACACTCTTATGTTTGGTTTAAATTATAACAATTAACTTTATTAATTCACTTTAATAAACAACTTTACTAATAACAAATTCTAACAACTGCTGCATGTCCACAATTTAACTTGACAATTATCACACGAGATGCCCTCGACCACTTTACAATCACTACTGAAGTACTGTACCTCAGATGCGCCTCCCTTATATATTGCATGCATCAGTTCAACACGTTTCGACAAGCTTCGACTTGTTTCGAGAACCTTCTACTTGTTTCGTGAATGACGCATGCTATTGGCATCTCATTCGCACTCATGTGTTTTAATGTGCAGATCTTCCATCTCTTTCTCGCACATTGCTCATTACACTGAATGATCTTCCGTCTCTTTCTAACACATTGCTTAGTGCGCTGAATTGTCTTGCGTCTCATTTATTATTGTTGAATGCTTGCACAGTGGGGCAAATTACCTATTTTCGTAACAATATATATATTTTTTTTTTAATCCTGGAACGAAAAAAATACTGTATTAAAAATTATTAAAAATGTTTTTGAAATAAATACATTTTTATATAATTTATGTTCATATTATATCTATTTGTTTTTGCTACATTGATGTTTCTAAAAAACATTTTTGTTTGGAAAATAACTACATCGTTTTACTGCATTACTACACATTTTTAATAAATTTTTAATAAAAAACGAGTTGGGAAAGTTAGGTCACATGGGTAAGTTCGGTCACATGGGGCGGATTTTTATAGTCGGTCGAGCCCGACTATGGAATACCCTACACCTTTGGTGGGGATATTAACCCACAGAATATTATTCATATATCAGAAATTTACGTCTTATATCCCCATATATTAAAAAATTATATAAAGTATAAAAAACTAAAAAAAAAAATTTGAAAAATGTAATTGGGCGGACCACGCCTATATTTAAAATTTTGAAAGGCTAATATTTCATAGATTTGATTTTAATAATTTACGGATCAAATATCCACTATGAAAACCCGGGAAATAATGAAAAAAAAAGTGGGCGGATCACGCCCATTTTTGGACCACATATTTTTAGGTGAATTCTAACAATACTTTTTAAATTTTATAACTATACCTTGAATACTTTTCGAGTTATTAGTTCCGAAAAAGTTATATAAAAGTGACTTGTATGGGAGGTGGGCGTGTCCGTTGACCGATTTGGCTCATTTTCAAACTCAGTTCCTACTTTGGCTAAAATATATTGAGACGAAATTTCATCGCATTCTAATCAGTATTTCTCAAGTTATTCTGTATTCGGACAGCAAGACAGCAAGACGGACAGACAGACGGACATGGCTAAACGGACTCGGGCAGTGATGCTGATCAAGAATATATATACTTTTCCATACCGGACACGCCTCCTAAGGGGCGTTACAATATATGCACAAAGTTAATATACCCTGTACCTCATAAATATTACATATTTATGTTATATTAACATTAAGTTAAAATATAACTACATACTCATTTAATTTTACTATAAGTATATTGGATTTATTTAAACTACGAAAATATTATTCTCTGAAAAAACATTGTTTTTATTCATTTAACTTCAAGCTAATTATTAAAATATTAATACATATGCAATAAATTTTGATACATATTGTATTTATATTAAATTTAAAGTAAAACTTGAGAATATTTTTCGTTACCTATACCAATACAATTCAAAAAGTAAATTATTTAAACACTGGTTAATTAAATATGAAAATACTTGAAGTCTCCTTACTAAAATATACCGACATATTGACACATTGAATACATAAAAAACTCCTACGCTTCGCTCTCAAGGATTTTAATTTGGTAGATAACTTACATTTTATTACATATCATCACTGTCATGCCAAAGGGGCGAATGTGCATTTTTAAAAATATTGGGAAATCAAATTTTAAAGTTTGAAGTGCTTTAAAAATTAGCAAAATTTCTATTTTTTTCAATTACTTCTATTATTTTGGTTTATTCGTCAATTATCATAACGTATATAAAATCACTTTAGATTTGAACAACTTACTGAATTATAAATACGGATTTTGTTAGGCTATATCCTGATAAAAACGCAAATATATTTGTTTTTTTTATGCTATAACTTTTTATTAGCGCAACATAAATTAGCGAAACATAAAAATATGTTGCCAAACATTACCTTGCCATATGTTTTTTGCAGGAAAAAATGTTTAGCAAAATATTTTTAAATAATGATTGCAATAGATAGGTGCTTTCAAAACAAACAATTAATACCTTTACACCACTAATTTATCAGCGAAGAAATTGGAAAAATTGAAAATCTTGTCATGCCAAAAGGGCGAATCTTTTCGTTTTTTTGCTATAATTCTTTAATGGTACAAGATAAAATAGTTATGTAAAGGCAATTATTGTATGTTTTCAAAGCACCTATCGATCTGCATCATTAATAACAAATCTTTTACCAAAAAAAAAAATGCCGGCAAATAACAAATGGCAAATTAATGTTTGGCAAAATATTTTTCACTTTCAATATAATGTGTAATTTAGGTAACAACTGATCATAAGACTTATTAGTTAAAACTCGGTTATTTATGCTTTGTATAAATCATTTTTAGGTCTTTTTTTAAAGTCATTTTTTGTCCTTTTTAGGGTAATTTTAATGGTAATTTTTAACGTATTTATACCCTACACCTATGAGGTACAGGGTATATTAACTTTGTGCATATATTGTAACGCCCCTTAGGAGGCGTGTCCGGTATGGAAAAGTATATATATTCTTGATCAGCATCACTACCCGAGTCCGTTTAGCCATGTCCGTCTGTCTGTCTGTCTGTCTGTCCGTCTTGCTGTCTTGCTGTCTTGCTGTCTTGCTGTCTTGCTGTCCGAATACAGAATAACTTGAGAAATACTGATCAGAATGCGATGAAATTTCGTCTCAATATATTTTAGCCAAAAGTAGGAACCGAGTTTGAAAATGAGCCAAATCGGTCAACGGACACGCCCACCTCCCATACAAGTCAATTTTATATAACTCTTTCGGGACTAATAACTCGAAAAGTATTCAATGTATAGTTATAAAATTTAAAACGTATTGTTAGAATTCACCTAAAAATATGTGGCCCAAAAATGGGCGTGATCCGCCCACATTTTTTTTTTCATTATTTCCCGGGTTTTCATAGTGGAAATTTGATCCGTAAATTATTAAAATCAAATCTATTAAATATTTGCCTTTCAAAATTTTAAATATAGGCGTGGTCCGCCCAATTACATTTAAAAATTTTTTTTTTTTGTTTTTATACTTTATATAATTTTTTAATTTATGGGGATATAAGACGTAAATCTGGTATATGAATGATATTCTGAGGGTTAATATCCCCACCAAAGGTGTAGGGTATTCCATAGTCGGGCCCGACCGACTATAAAAATCCGCCCCATGTGACCGAACTTACCCATGTGACCTAACTTTCCCAACTCGTTTTAAGTTATCAAAATGCGAGCCCTGGTTATCACAAAAGCTAAACGTAGTTTCTCATTTATTACATAGAGTCGGATTTTTCATAAAGACTTTTAACAAAAATAGGTTTACAAAAAATATCGGCGCTTCAATTCTTATTTTAATTTGTGTGACTTAAAGAGGCATTCTTTGTTAAATCGCAAATTGCTTTTATATATTACTTATAATTTCTGTAATTAGTGATATACAGGGTGGTTCGCTTTAGGGTGCAAATATTTTAGTGACTGATTCCTTGGTTCATTTCATGAAAAAAATAGTTAAAGAATTAGGGTCTATTTGGAACACCCAATGATATACAGGGTGTTTTCAAAATTTACTTTACAAAAATTGATAAAACCGTATACTTAATAATAACTTCTACAATGTATAGACCAGAGCAAAAATATTATATTCATTTTAAAGATAATCGATCATAGATGCTAGTAAAATTTTAATATTGGCATTTTATGTGGTGCGCTAGGAGATTTTTCTCATCAAATTAAAAAGATAAAAAAATTATTTTAACTTTTTTTATAAAACTACGTTTTTCTCGATATTTTTATCTATTATTTTTAAATTTTTTTTTTAATATTTGAATGTATCACAGTGTAATAAATAATTTCTTTATACACTATTCTTATCTCGCACTTACCGTTTTCCTTGCGGAGTACTACTTGTAGTGCACTCAGAATTCTCAAATTCCTCAAAATACCATTTTATTATAAAAATCAATATATAAAAACGGAGAACACTTTTTAACAACTATTCTGAATGAAAATTTTGTAAAATAAATACAGAATTCTTTAAAAACTACATTTTGTTTTTTATAATAAAATGATATTTTGAGGAATTTGAGAAATTTAAGAGCACTACAAGGGGTGCTCCGCAGGGAAAACGGTAAGTGCGGTATAAAAATATTATATGAAGAAATTGTTTATTACACTATGATACATTCAATTATTAAAAAAAGATTAATAAAATAATAGATAAAAATTTCGAGAAAAATGGAGTTTTATAAAAAAAAAAAAATGTAATAAAATATTTATTTTTTTAATTTGATGAGAAAAATCTCCTTAAATTTTTTTTATAAACTATGATCGATTATCTTTAAAATGAATGCAACATTTTTGCTCTGTGCTATACATTGTAGAAGTAAAATTTAAGTATACGGTTTCATCAATTTTTGAAAATTAAATTTCGAAAACACCCTGTATATCATTGGGTGTTCCAAATAGACCTTAACTCTAGAAATTAACCAAGGAATCAGTCCCTAAAATATTTGCTCCACATAGCGGACCACCCTGTATATCTGGTATTTTATTTCCAGAATAATTTTTTTTTTGTTTTATTTTATATTTTAAGATATCTTTGTTCATTTTTATATTTTGTGTTATTTTTTTTTTTTTGTATTTAGGTTTTGCGTTATTTTGTGATATATAATATTTGTTTGATTTGTAATATTTTGTTTGTGGTACTTTAGGGGTATTTTTTCTGATTAATGATATATTTGTTTAGAGATATTTTTTTATATATTTTTTTTATAATTTAATATTCAAATCTACTTTTGTAAAGGAAAATCAAAACGTCTCCCATATTACCTTCGGCAACCCTGAGATGTTTTAAACTATAAGAAAAAAATAACTGAAGCAAAAAATAACAAATATTTATTCAAATCACAAATTGCACATTTTCCAATTGATTAAAATTAATGCACGCCTCATTTTCAACACTCACATCGTGTTACAAATCAAGTCAATTAAAAGCAGATGTTGTCATTTTGCGCCTCATCGCCCAAAACCAAGTCCCACATTACGCTGGATCGCATGTCTATGCCTGGCTTCAATGGAGCATAAACACGACAACAACAACCTTAGCAATATCCTTAATTACCAAGGACAACGTGTGCACCCAAGATAACTAATGCAAACTGAAGAAGACTTTCCACGCAACTAAGCAAACCAGCCAACCAACCAGCCAAACAAACAAAATAAATCTCAAACACCGTCGCTGCACTGATTAATGAAATGGAAAACATAAATCAAACATTATGACAAGATATATTTGTTACACATTTTCGTTAGCATATTTTATAGCCTGACTCAAAATTGGGCCAAACGATCGACCGGAAGAATGGCTGTCTGTGCGATAAATGCTGCTAAAGGCCAGCCGGCCAGTGCGAGATCCGAAGCGAGCGCAATGTAACACTTATGGGGTCCTGACATTCATTTATTTTAAGTAATCTGTGCAGCAATGACTCAAAGCATCCATTCCATCCTTTGAATTTTTTTCTTTATTTTGGTTTTCTTTTGCAGCGCAACTCATTATAAATGTCATTAATGCTGACTTCCTTATGGCGCAAGATTTAAAATGAAATAAAAAAATCTTCCCTAATTAATCTTTTTTTCTTTGTACGTTTAGCTGTTTCTGTGTTAATTGGGGCAATGCGTAATTTTTCTTAATTGGTAGTGTCTGGCGCTTTGTGCGAACTTATTAAGGAATGTTGTGTAACCTTCTTCAGAATACTAAATAGAGGGAGCTCTTACTTAATAAAAAAATCAATGTAAAAGAAACACAAAATAACTATTTACAGTATCACAAAATTAAGAAAGCAGTACAACCCTTATCGAAGAAATCGTAAAAAAAACGAGTTGGGAAAGTTAGGTCACATGGGTAAGTTCGGTCACATGGAGCGGATTTTTATAGTCGGTCGGGCCCGACTATGGAATACCCTACACCTTTGGTGTGGATATTAACCCTCAGAATATTATTCATATATCAGAAATTTACGTCTTATATCCCCATAAATTAAAAAAATTATGTAAAGTATAAAAAACTAAAAAAAAAAAATTGATAAATGTAATTGGACGGACCACGCCTATATTTAAAATTTTGAAAGGCTAATATTTCATAGATTTGATTTTAATAATTTACGGATCAAATTTCCACTATTAAAACCCGGGAAATAATGAAAAAAAATCACGCCCATTTTTGGACTACATATTTTTAGGTGAATTCTAACAATACCTTTTAAATTTTATAACTATACCTTGAATACTTTTCGAGTTATTAGTTCCGAAAGAGTTATATAAAAGTGACTTGTATGGGAGGTGGGCGTGGCCGTTGACCGATTTGGCTCATTTTCAAACTCAGTTCCTACTTTTGGCTAAAATATATTGAGACGAAATTTCATCGCATTCTGATTAGTATTTCTCAAGTTATTCTGTATTCGGACAGCAAGACAGCAAGACAGCAAGACGGACAGACAGACAGACAGACAGACAGACAGACAGACGGACATGGCTAAACGGACTCGGGTAGTGATGCTGATCAAGAATATATATACTTTTCCATACCGGACACGCCTCCTAAGGGGCGTTACAATATCTGCACAAACTTAATATACCCTGTACCTCAGGTGTAGGGTATAATAATGAAAAATTTGCAAACAAAAATTTCCAAAGAAAAAAATAAGTAGGTAATCGCAACAATCGACACATATAAATGTTTGAAATATCCCAAAAAGCAGTACAAAGATGAAATTTTTAAAATATATGAAAATTATAAAAAAATAGGGGTGATCCATAACAAAATTTTGTGAAAATCAATGACAAAATAAAAATTTGTATTTTTGAAATTTTCAACTTTACGTACCTTTTAAAAAAGGTAGAAATTATGGAGTTCGAAGTTGTGACATACAATTGGAAAAGTAATTTAATTTTCTAAAACATGTTTTACAAATTATAATTATTATAAACTAGCTGGACCCGTGCACGACTCGTGCCAAGATTTTCTGAATTCAAAGATATGGAGCAATTTTATTATTATAAAAAACATTTTATTATTTATATGAGGGGCCCGTGCTTAGCTGTTGAAATTTTTTTATTGGTTTTATAAATGTGGTAACCAAATAATTCTCCGCCAAAACAACTTTTCTCAAAGACAATTTTTTCTCAGATTGCGCTTCTCCGCAGAATTATTCCCAGTAGAAATCTTCCCGGAAAATCCACATAGAACGCTTTCCCGTAGAATTCTCAACGTAGAATTCATCCCGGTAGAATTGTTCCCGGTAGAATTCTTTCCCGTAGAATTCTTCCCCGTAGAGTTTTTCCCAGTAGAAGTTTTAGTGTGGTGGGTTTTAATGTAGTGAGTTTCGGTGTGGTGAGTTTAGATGTGGTGAATTTTGGAGTGGTGAGTTTAATTGTGGTTAGTTTTGGTGTGGTGTTTTTAAGTGTGGTGAGTTTTAGTGTAGTTAATTATAGTGTGGTGGGTTTTAGTGAGGTGAATTTTAGTGCGGTGAGTTTTAGTGTGGTGAGTTTTAGTGTATCGAAATTTGAGTGTTGTGAGTTTTAATGTGGTGAGTTTAAAAGTGGTGAATTTTAATGTGGTGAAATTTTAGTGTAGTGAGTTTTAGTGTGGTGAGTTTTAGTGAGGTGAAATTTTAGAGTGGTGAGTTTAAGTGTGGTGAATTTTAGTGTGTTGAATTTTTGTGTGGTTAGTTTTAGTGTGGTGAGTTTTAGTGTGGTGAGTTTTAGTGTGGTAAGTTTTAGTGTGGTGAATTTTTGTGTGGTTAGTTTTAGTGTGGTGAGTTTTAGTGTTGTGAATTTTAGTGCGGTGAGTTTTAGTGTGGCGAAATTTGAGTGTAGTGAGTTTTAGTGTGATGAGTTTATATGTGGTGAAATTTTAGTGTGGTGAGTTTTAGTGTGGTGAATTTTAGTGTGGTGAGTTTTAGTGTGGTGAAATTTTAGTGTGGTGGGTTTTAGTGTGGTGAATTTTAGTGTGTTAAATTTTTGTGTGGTGAGTTTAAATGTGGTGAGTTTTAGTGTGGTGAGTTTTAGTGTGGTAAGTTTTTGTGTGGTGAGTTTTAGTGTGGTGAGTTTTAGTGTGGTGAGTTTTAGTGTGGTGAGTTTTAGTGTGGTGAATTTTGGTGTGGTGAGTTTTAGTGTGTTGAATTTTTGTGTGGTGAGTTTAAGTGTGGTGAGTTTTAGTGTGGTGAGTTTTAGTGTGGTGAGTTTAAGTGTGGTGAGTTTTAGTGTGGTGAGTTTTAGTGTGGTGAGTTTTTGTGTGGTGAGTTTTAGTGTGGTGAGTTATAGTGTGGTGAGTTTTTGTGTGGTGAGTTTTAGTGTGGTGAGTTTTAGTGTGGTGAGTTTTAGTGTGGTGAATTTTAGTGTGGTGAGTTTTAGTGTGGTGAATTATAGTGTGGTGGGTTTTAGTGTGGTTAATTTAAGGGTGAATTTTAGTGTGGTGAGTTTTAGTTTGGTTAGTTTTAGTGTGGTGAGTTTGTTTTTCTTTTTCTTTCCTTTTTCTGTTTTTCATTTAGTTTGGATTGTGGTTTTATGTGATTGGTTTTGTTGTTGTATTTTTGCTTTTGTTTTGTGTTGTGATTTTGCTTTTTTGTTTTTACATTTTTTTTTGTATTTGAGTTTTTTGTATCATGTTCGTAGCTGGTGACAGTGCCGAGTTATATCGTGTTTAGGTTGCATGGGAGGTGCCACGCCTCTTTGTCCAATCGCGCCCATATATAGCCTATCATTCCTTCCAGACCATACCGCATCTGTGGTAAAAATTTCAAGACAATCGGATCAGCCGTTTAGACGGAGAAGCGGAACAAACGTGATTGCTTTTGTTTTTGTATTTTTGCTTTTGTTTTGTTTTGTGCTTTTGCTTTTTTGTTTTTAATTTTTTTTTTGTATTTGAGTTTTTTGTTTCATGTTCGTAGCTGGTGAAAGTGCCGAGTTATATCGTATTGTAAGTTTAGGTTGTATGGGAAGTGCCACGCCTCTTTGCCCAATCCCGCCCATATATAGCCTATCATTCCTTCCAGACCATACCGCATCTGTGGTAAAAATTTCAAGACAATCGGATCAGCCGTTTAGACGGAGAAGCGGAACAAACGTGATTGCTTTTGTTTTTGTATTTTTGCTTTTGTTTTGTTTTGTGCTTTTGGTTTTTTGTTTTTAATTTTTTTTGTGTATTTAAGTTTTTTGTTTCATGTTCGTAGCTGGTGAAAGTGCCGAGTTATATCGTATTGAAAGTTTAGGTTGTATGGGAGGTGCCACGCCTCTTTGTCCAATCCCGCCCATATATAGCCTATCATTCCTTCCAGACCATACCGCATCTGTGGTCAAAATTTCAAGGAAATCGGATCAGCCGTTTAGACGGAGAAGCGGAACAAACGTACAAACGTACAAACGTACAAACGTACAAACGAACAAACAGATTTATTATATTAATAGGATAGGATGTTCTTGACTAGGTTATGTCAGTAATATGCATTTTAAATTGGGTGCAGAGTAATTTTTAATTCTTATTGTTTGAGTCATAGAATAGACCCCCCCCATTAAATTACTGACGTGGATAAACCAAACACCATATATAACAAAATATCGCACAATATAAAAAAGTGATAATGTCATTAAATCTCACAAAAATGACTAAAACATCACATACTAATTTGAAAAATTATTCCAAAAATATAAAAAATTATGATTAAAGCCAATAGTTGTATGAATATGCGTTAAAATTCCAAAAAATATCACAATAAACTGAAAATATAACAAAATATTAACAAAAAATATCACAAATTGCACAACACATAACCAATATTATGATTTTTATTTTAATACATCACAGCATATCCAAAAAAAAAAGATCACAAAATGTAAATATGTAGTAATATTAAACAAAATGTATGATATAGCATATTTTGAATAGAAAAATCACAAATTATTATAAATTGGCATCACAAGCTTTAATTGGAATTCATAAAATATCACGGTAATACATTTTAATTATATCACTGTATTAAAATGACAAAATATCTCATTATCCCATTATAATAACGCAAAATAGAAAAGACTGTTATAAAAAGATCACAAAATGCTCAATAATTTAATAATAATGCAAAAGTATAAAAAACTAAAATCATATGATATAGTATCATAAAATTATTATATATCACAGAACCTCTAAGAATTAATTAAATATAATAAAAGATAAAAAAACAAATTATGTCATAAAAATGCAACAACATATTTGAAAAATATATCAAAAAAAAATCACAAAATATTATTAATTTAGACACTCAAAAACTGCCAATAACATAATATTGTAATAATATCTACCAATAAAATAATTGGTACTAAGGTAAAACACCCTAATTCCGCCCTATGAAGGATTTTTTAGCTTTTGCGTATTTGTATAGCTCAAATTTGAGGAGATTTCACGATTTTTTAATTTTTATAAGGAAGACTGTGCTATTCTTTACTATTTTAAAATAAAACAACTTTAATAGAAATATACTTATTATAATTTATAAATAATTTATTTTTAATAAATTTTGGTTTTTCAATTTTTTTAACAATATCGTCTATATTATAAATTAAAACATCATCTGTTTCCGGCCAACGCCAATTTACACCACTCATTACCATTGTTTTAACTTAAAATTATTGGAGAGCAGACTCAGACTCATATATATGATTTTTTTAATTTCTCCAGGAAAAAGTTCACCTTCGTATTGCTGATATAGTCTCCAGTTTTTAAGGAGTCAATTAATTTTTGACTATTTGATTTTAAATTAATTTTCTTCATTTTCTTATCTTTTTTGTCTTTATTTGTAATTTATTTCAATTTCCTTTTTAACAGTGCCTTTTCCATTTTGTCACGTTTTTCTTGATCTACCCGTTTCTGATATTCTATATAGTCGTCGGCAATTGCGACAGTAGGAGTAACTTTACGTTATACTTTTTTTTGTGTACTAGTACATGGAGTTTCAGGCCATAATAGTGCATTTTAAAAAGACTGGGAAATCTTGTTTTTATCGGCTGCAAAAGTGACTCCTCTGATGCGATATTATCTGAGATTCCTTGTTCTTTGTTTGGTTGATCCGATGATTTTTCATAATCTATTGGTACGTATTGTTCCGGTGTCGAGTCGTTAGATATATTATCACTTATTTTAAATGGAATATTAATAGTGGTTGGAGTTGTGCTATATATTATATCATTTTGAATTTCCGGCTCAATCACCGTGCTGTTATTTAAATCGAGTAAATCAATGCATACATTTTCCGTATCGATATTGTCGCCATCAGTTTCTAGTAAATATGATATATTCAATTCACTTACATGTGTATTCTTAGTGTCGGATAATAAACTTTTCGAGAAATAGAATAAATTTTCGTCTTTGATATCACCTAACCACTCTCCACCACATTCCATAAACGAATTTAATTTGTCTTTTCCTAATTTGTCTTCAAAGTCCATTTCGGCGTTATTAGTATTGGTCGGTTTTAATGCAATATTATCCAATGTATCAGCTTGATGTATCAGATGAGCTTCTGATATCAGTTTCAGTATTTTTTAATATTTTGCTGTAGTCAACAGCATTTGTATTAAACGGATATAGTTCACAAGCACGGAAACCATTTTGAATTATTTTAGAATTTATTGTTGACTGAATGCAGTCTTCCAAAAGTGGACCAAAGTCTTCACGTTTCAGACGATGAGCATTGTTGCTCACCCTCCAATCATGAATGGATTTTTCCAAGAACTTTTCATGGAATGAAAAACTGCTACATCCATTGGTTGCATTAAATGAGTGGAGTTTGGTAGCAAAGCAATAAGAATAATTCCATTATCTCTGCAAAATTCACCCAGAGTTAATGATAAATGTGAACTATGTCCTTCTAAGTATAGTATTATTGGCCGAGTATTTTTTTCTTTATTCAGGTATGGATGAAATACATTGGTTATGTACTCATAAAAGGTTTCACAAGTCATCCATCCTGAAACTGATTTTTCCGATTGACCAATTTTTTGGATACTTGGACAATATATTAACTGGCATCCTTTTATATGGAAATAATACAAAAATTGGCATCCAGAAGCGCCAAAGAATAAAGTTAGACATTCTTTGTCATCATTTCCTGATCTGGAGTATACGCTCTTCGTGCCCTTTTTGGTTAAAACAGCTTGTCCTTTTGGACTCAGAAAAAAGGCAGATTCGTCGCAGTTAAAGATTCGAGATGGGTCCAAAAAAGTATCTATTAAATTTTTGTCCTCAATACGCAATATATAATATTTAATACATTTTATATAACATACAATTTTATAAATTTTATTAATTTAAGAAAAAACAATATTTTTAAAGTTTCAAAAATAAGATTTCTGTTCGAAAATGTTTAGGGCGGAATTAGGACTGCGAAATCTTCCGCATTATTACAGTTTAATAATAACCACAATTATTTATTTTCGAACAATTATATTATTTAAAAATATATTTTAAATTAAAATTCCTTATTCCGCCCGTAGGACGGAATAAAGAACATTGATTCATTTGTTAACGCCTAATTCCGCCCTAACATAAATCATCAATTTTTGTTAAAATATAAGTAAAATTCATATTTTTTTTAGATAAATAAGTAGTAAATACACTAATCAGACCACATAATTATAAAAAATTAAATATGAACATACCCAAAAACTTTTGAAAACCTTAAGAAAAATTAATGTCCACCTTAATGTTTTACGTAAGCAATCTGGACAATTCTACACAATTAACTAAAGAGTGACGCAACTATGATTTTTTATAAATAAATAACGGGAGATTTTGAGGTGAACTTTGATTTTTATAGAAAAGAAAACAGTGTTGCATTTTTCTGTATTCATAAATATATATTTTTTACAGGGATGTTTTTTTTTAGTTATTAGTATTTAAACATAATAGGGCGGAATTAGGGTGTTTTACCTTATAATAATAATTCTGAAGTAGCATTGGAATAAAATTTCAACTTAGTACAACTATTTTATTCATAATTTCTGATCGCGTTGAACTTAAATCATAAATAGATAAAATGTCCATCTTCAATATATAATATTTAAAATTTTTTAAAATAGGTTTTCTTTTGAGTTATGTCCTCTTGAAATATACTTTGTTTAAAACTGACCACTATTACATAAACCTGGTATGAAAATTATATGCCACCTTTTTGAAATTTTATTACCTTTAAAATGAGACCATAATATTTTGCTTCGCTTCACTATTACTTAAGTTACGTTCAATTTAATAGCATCACTTTTGTGATTTTTATACAGCTTTTTTCAAATTTTACATCACCAAAAGTCTGAAGCTGAAATTGTCTCTACATCTTTTTTGTTTGTGTTATTTCACCATACTTCCAAATTTCTGCAAATTCTGAGATGGTGCTGCCAATCACTTGATTGATTTAATATATGATATGTAATATATCATTGAGATCACTGAATAGCATAAAGTATCACACTACATAATTAATCTAAATTCCCTTAAATTAATTATTTTTGTTTTACCAAAATATTAGAATTTTTGTATTTTCTAATATTTTATGATATTTTGACTTTAATTTATCTTAAACTAAATTGGAAAACACGAATCTTACAAAATACATTAAGATTTTTTTTAAAGATATAAAATACAAAAAATAACTAAAAAATATATTTGAAAATATATATAACGAATTAATTAAAATATTACACTAAATTATATAAAATATTACATTTTGATTAGTTTATGTGCAAATGATACAAATAAGTGTAACATAAAAATTACATCAGCATAACTTTTTTGCGTTATCTAGGTACATTTATTAACATTCGAGAAATAGCTAGAAGAAGACTTCTTTCTCATCATCATTGTCGTCGTTGTCAGTATTCCCTACGTCATTTTATGAACACAAACGGAAGTGCAACATCAACGAACACCATGTCTGTCTTGTGGTTACTTTGGCGCTTCATATATATAACTTGTCTGTAAGAGATAGGTCTCTGAATATTCTTCATTTCTTTCAGATATTTATGCTAGGTTGTATCTTTTATTTTTTTTCTGGTACTTTTATCTATTATTTGTTTCACTGCCACTGCCAGGAATGTGTGTATGTGTGTGTGTGTGTGTGTGCAGCACGTGGCAACACTGGCGATGTGGCAATGATTGCCATTTCCGCTGGTTGTTCTTAATAAAAATGTTAATGTGGCAGCCATAATTTACCCTGAACTCGTAACCTCAAATGGGGCGTCTGTGTCGGCGTTATCTATGTTTATCAGATCTTACCTATTACATGTTTTTATTATAATATAAAATATGTAGATAGAGAGAGCAATGTGTTATGATTTTTATTAGTACGGAAAACATCTCAAATGACTCATATTAAATATTTAAATATCAAATATCAAATATTTGTTTTTTTTTTTTCTTAACAATTCAGAGTTCGAGTGCTGTAAATGATCTTTTAAATATATTTGAAGTTCTGTGAAATATTTGGGTTTACATTTGAATAATCTATTATATAATATATCAATGGGATTAGTCAATAGGTTATTTGTCCGATAAACTATTAACTCAATCGGTGAATCCTATTAAATACTATTAAATTTATTTGAGTTTGTATGAAAATATTTATTCTTTATTTACTATTAATTCAATAACTGTCCTATTGACAAATTTTAATGGGATTTTATGAGTTTTTTTTTCTGAGTGTACTTATACCCATTACATGAATTCTATATCATTTTTAATATTTGATATTGTACTCAGAAAATCATTCCAATGAAGAACTTAATGGTAATGGAGCATTGATTTTATGATTCATGTATTAATCGTTTTTTTATATTAATTACAAAATTTTCAAATAAATTTAATAGTACTCAAAAAATTCAGTACCATTAATTTAATAATTTCAATACTATATTTTTAATAGTTTAAAAACTATATCTTTAATGTATTTTCTGCTGAAAAGTTTTCAAATAAATTTAATAGTATTCAAAAAATTCAGTACCATTAATTTAATAATTTCAATATTATTTTTTTAATAGTATAAAAACTATATCTTTCATGTGTTTTCTGCTATTAAAAACGCCTTCTTTTATTGCAAACACGAATACAAATATTTTTGTAACATCGTAATTTTAAGTGCGTCCTTTGTAAGGACTCAGTTTATTCAATGCAAACATCATCATATTTAACTATTCTTATTTATTAAAGGAAATACATCAAATCCTCAAATTTTTCAAATTTTCGAAAGTCAACGAACTCCAGAATAAATTCAGACATGCTAAATTATTTGAAACTTAATAAAACATCACATATTGTTTAATCTTTGGTAAAAATGTGTGTAAAACGTGTGACTTTCCAATGTGATATACCATTGGAAAGGTAATTTAATTTTCTAAAACATGTTATATAAATTGCTATTCATGTATCAACAGAATTTATAACTAGGTTATGTCAGTTATATGCACCTCTTAAACAGCCTGTATCTTAAATTCGCTTCAAAATTAGACTTTTTTATTGGAAAATATCTTATTTTTTTGAGGCGTAGAATGAACCCTTGAATTATTGAGATCGATAAACTAAACACCCTGTATATCTGTGTCTGTGATATACAGTGTGGTCAGCTTTGGGGTGAAAATATTTTAGGAACTGATTTATCTTGGTTCATTTCATTAAAAAAATTGTTCTAGAGTTTGGGTCTATTTGGAACACCCAAATAGACCCATTTCGTGTCATTTCCCTAGTAGAAATTTTGGTAGGGCCATGGTCATTTGAGGTGATCATTATTTGAGGTGATCGGGATATGACGAGGCCCATAATGTCCTTGTAACGCAGTGTCCTGATCATGTATTGACCTCAGGCCATGATCATGTACTGATCGGACAATTCCCCATTTTAATATTTACCCGACAATTGCCTTGTCTGAGCCCGAGCATAATAGGGTTTCTCTCATTAATCTCGATCATTGCCTGATAATAATTTCGTTATGAGGAACAAATAATGTAGCTATGATCGGGAACATTGACTATTTAGATAATGCAAACCCTGCTTTGGTAAGCATGATAAGGGTATGCAAAGGCAATTATCATATTTTTTATAATAGGGCTTACCCAACGAAAACCCGATCATTTCCCGATGGCGCATCGGGCAAATTTCTACTAGGGTTTGTTGGATATTTTTAGCCACAAAAAAAACCAAAAGGGCAAATTTGATAAATCGTAAATCTTGCCATGCAAAAAGGTCGAATATTTTCGTTTTTTGCCATAACTTTTTATTGGTATAAGATAAAATAGTAATGTAAAGGCATTAATTGTTTGTGTTCAAAGCACCTATCGATCTGCATAATTAATTAAAAATATTTTGCCAAACATTAATTTGTCATTTGATATTTGCAGGCATTTTTTTTTTGCAAAATATTTTTAATTAATGACGCATATCGATAGGTGCTTTGAAAACACACAATAATTGCCTTTACATCACTATTTGATCTTGTACCATTAAATAGTTATAGTAAAAAAACGAAAAGATTCGCTCTTTTGGCATGACAAAATTTTCAATTTTTCCAATTTCTTCGTTTTTTTGTTATAATTTTTTATTGGTGTAAGATAAAATAGTGGCGTAAAGGTATTAATTGTTTGTTTTCAAAGCACCTATCGATTGGCATCATTATTTAAAAATATTTTGCCAAACATTTTTTCCTGCAAATAACAAATGCCAAATTATTGTTTGACAAAATATTTTTAATTAATGATGTCAATAGATAGGTGCTTTAAAAGCAAACAATTAATGCGTTTATATTACTATTTTATCTTTCGTTAATAAAAAGTTATAGCATATGAAACAAAAATATTTGCGTTTTGATCTGGATATAGCCTCACAAAATCCGTATTTATAATTCAATAGGCTGTCCAAATCTAAAGATATTTTATATACGTTATAGTAGTAGAAGAATAAACCAAAATAACAGAAAAATTGAAAAATATATAAAATTTTTAAGTTTTTAAAGCACTTCAAACTTTAAAATTTGAATTCCCAACATTTTTTGAAAATGCACATTCGCTCCTTTGGCATGACAGTGACGATATATTTTATTATTTCCTTGTGATATTTCATATCCTAAGTTTAAATATTTTGTAAAATTTTTATTATATTATTATTGCAATTATTATTAGGTTTAGTACGCATCAAAAAAGACGTTGTTTGTGATATTTCAGTTATTTTGTGAAATTTCAACGCATTGATTTTAAGGTTTTGTGACATTTTTTGCTACAATATGATGTTTTTCAAAGATTTTCTGATATTTTGCTATACTATAAAATATTTTGTTATATTTTTGAAAACTTTTAACTTTGTGCTTTCCATCAATTAAAACATAACAAATTTACTACGGTTTAAAATATAAATCTTGAAAAGAAATACTTTCTAATTTTAATAAAGCCTTAATCGCTCAGTCTATTACACCAAAAATTAATGACAAAATCATTGTTTTTTTTGTTCGTTTCTTCTGTACAAATTAACATAAATAAGCGAAGTTAATGTGGTTCCAAGCCAATGTTAACTGAAGCCATTAAGCGCGGTAAACTTGTAATTAATTTGGGATAAAAATGTCTTAATCACTAAGAACAGACAGAACGGCAGACAGACGGCAAAAAGACAGACAGACCAACAGAGTAGATGAATTCTGACAGCGAAGAGGTTCTAACGTCAGATAAGAGGTTCTAACGTGCGATGGGTTGATTTTAATACCCTAATGAGTTGTAATTTTAAATATGCAAATAAGACGGACAGACATCTTCAAATAACAACAAATACAATCAACCTAATGTTATTCAAAAGTTTTATATGATGCGTTGTGAAGTTCCATGCTAAAAATAAAAAATAAAAAAAAAATCCTTAAAACCGCAGGAAAAATTAAAGATTAATATGAGGATTAGCCGCTGAAAAGCAACGCGCGCGGCGGCTCCTCCGTCTTATTTCGCCTGCGCCACACACACAAGACGGATGCGGAAATTGCTGCTGACATTGATGGGATGTAGCGGCATTATTTTCCGTTGCCGTAGTTGTTTTTCTTATTTTTGCCAGTCGCATTAAAACACCTTATCGGCTTTAATGCGAATTTCAGTTTTATAGACGCGCATTAATTTTAATGCATATTCATTTAAAACATCAACTCAGTCATACGTATAACTAGGCGGCAATGGCAGGATACAGCAAAGGATACGTGAAACACTTACGTGCAAATAAACCCAAATTAACTCTACTTTAACTGTTAAAATGAAGGCTATTATAAAATTAATATCATTCATTTTCTGTCAATTTACTTCACGCTTCTTCTTTGCCTGCGCAATTCTCTCAATTGCGCAGACAAAGTTTTGACAGTGGTTGACGGTATTTTTGGTGACACTCAAGTCAACCTCATGATTTCACCATAATTGCAAAAACTATGTCAGCGTGAAAACCGCAAATAATCGCATTTCAAAATGTTTGTTTTCCATTATGTGTCAGAGTGAGTGTTGGAGTGTTTGATTTGAAATGTGTCAAAAGTGGTTTTTTGACATTCACTTCAGCGCATCATTTTATACTTACTATGTGCAGAAAATGTTGGTACACTAAAAAAAATATATTCGAACATTTTCTGAAATTCACTTTCGATTAAAATTCGAATATTTTAGAACTGAAATCGAATGGAATTCATTTCAGAGAATTTTTACAAATAGTGTAAGATTGAAATATGTTTATTTCTTATTGAAAAATCTAATTTTGGAACTGAAAAATTAGGTACTTATTTGAAAGAAAACTACAATATGCCCGGTTATTATAATTTATGGCCTTTTTAAACAAAAAAAAAATCATCTTTATATTGAATAATTTTGTACTTCAAACCATGGTTTGTTGTATTGAAGAACAATTCATATCGTTTATTACTACAAAACATCAAAATTATGAATTCATCAACAATTGGATGAATGACTGAAAAGTATTTTATAATTTGAAGAAGTGTTTGAGAAGACTACGTTCATCACATTAATGAACAAAATCATAAGACACAAAATATATCGTCACTATCATGCACTCAAAAAAAAATACCATATAAATAATAGTTTTTTTACTATTAAAAATAGTCAATAGGATAAATTATTATTTTAATTGGAAAATACCATTAAATACTACAAAACATTTCCATGACATTTCCATTGAGTTTATATGAAAATATTTCTTTTTTGTATACTATTAAATCAATTATTGTCTCATTGACCAATTTTAATAGGATTTTAGGGAATTTTTTTCTGGGTGTGCCAACGAAGCGAATAAGTAATTTTTTGATATTTGCGTTTTTTACATTTTTTTAATATAGTTTTTCCTCAAGTAAACTGTGCAAAAATCGTGTGTGGTTTAGTTGAATATTCATAGCAACAAAGGGCAAAACCAAAAGGGCGAATTCGAAAAATTGAAAATCCTGTCAAGCCAAAAGGGCGAATATTTTCGTTTCTTTGCCATAACTTTTAATTGGTATAATATAAAATAGTTCTGTAAAGGCATTAATTGTTTGTTTTAAAGCACCTATCGATCGGTATCATTATTTTAAATTATTTTTTTGAATTTTTAACATTTGCAAGAAAAATATTTGTCAAATTATTTTTAAATAATGATGTCAATTGATAGGTGCTTTCAAAACAAACAATTAATGGCTTTAGAGTACTATTTTATCTTGTACCAATAAAAAGTTATGGCAACACCCCGAAAAAATTCGCCCTTTTGGCATGACAAGATTTTCAATTTTTGGAATTGATTGCCATAACTTTTTATTGGTACAAGATAAAACAGTGGTGGTGTGAAGGCAATAATTGTTTCTTTTTAAAGCACCAATCGACTGGCATCATTATTTTATATTAACTTTTTGAATTTTTATCATTTGCTAAAAAAAATGTTGGCAAATTATTTTTAAATAATGATGCCAATCGATAGGTGCTTTGAAAACAAACAGGTAATACCTTTACATCAATATTTTATCTAGCACCAATAAAGAATTATAGCAAAACAAGGTAAAGATTCGCCCTTTTGGCATGCCAAGATTTTCAATTTTTCGTTTATTTTGCTATAACTCTTCTTCGGTGCAAGAAATAATAATGAAGTAGATGTATTAATTGTTTGTTTTTAAAGCACCTATCGATTGGCATTATTATTTGCAAATAATTTGCCAAACATTTTTCTTGCAAGTAATAAAAATTTTTAAAAATATTTTTAAATGACGATACCAATCGATAGGTGCTTTAAAAATAAACAATTAATAACTTTACATCAATATTTTATCTTGCGCACATAAAGACTTATAGCCAAAAAATTAAAATATTTGCATTTTGGTCAGAATAAAGCCACAAAACATACATATTTATAATTCAGTAAGTTGTCCAAATCCAAAAATATTTTCTATAGATTATGATAATTGATAAATAAACCAATATAATAAAAAAGTAATAAAAAAATATTTTTCCTAATTTTTAAAGCACTTCAAACTTTAAAATTTAATTTCCCATTTTTTTTTTTAAATGCACATTCGTCACTTTGGCATGACAGTGACGATATGTACATCATATTGAAGAATTTTGTTAATCGAACCCAATTTAAATAAAATTATTTATTTTTCCCCTAATTTTTTAATATCGTCGGTGATACTAGCAAAAAGAAACGAAAAATTGAAATTTCTTGTTATACCAAAAGGGCGGATTTTTGTAATAACTTTTTATTGGTATAAGTTAAAATAATGGCATTAATTGTTTGTTTTTTAAAGCGCCTATCTACATTTTCGAATACCTCTTACAAAATGAATTTTACAGATGAAACAAAACTATTTTCATTCTCAATTCTGCACTTACTTCATACAAAATTAAATATGTCATAACTTATAATGGCATTTATCTAATTTATCCGATCAAGATATCATTAAAAACCGGTTTATAGCACAAAATTAGGCGTAATTTTCACAAGCAGTTAGGCGGTTTTGCAGTATCACCGACGATATAGTGGTTTTTGTTTATTATTTCTATTTTAAAAAAATATGTTTATTTCGGAATCATTTTTTATGAAAACAGTATTTTTGTAAATATAAAAAAATATATAATATTTTTGTAAATTTGTATTCGAAAAAAAAAATTGTTTTCGATCATTGATTTTGAAAATTTTATTCCTTTCTTCAATGTTTTTGTGACTATGTTCATTAGACTGATTCAAAAATCTTTCGCTCCGCGTCGACTTTCTAAAACTAGGACTTCTAAAACGGAGAAGAAGCTTTTAAAACCCAAAAGTTATCCTGTGATATTGCGCAAAGAGCTTAAAGACATTTTTGAACTTTTAACGAGTATTTTCAATAAAATTATTATCACACCAAGTGTACAAAGATATCACAAAATTTTATTTTTGTATATAATTTAAAATTTCTTACTGCAATTATGATTTTTTAAATTATAAATTTTTAGTTAACCGTTACAGTTTCTTGGCTTGCCAAACACGTAAAATTTAGACTTTGTTTTACTATAGTAATTTTAAATTACTATAGTAATTTTAAACATAGTAAATTTTTCTAATTTTATTCTAACGAGTTTGGGATAACATTTTTGTATTATTGCACATACAAGTATCTTTACAATGATATATCACTCTTATATTTTACTCAGTTTTAGAGGTCCTAGTTTCAGAAAGTCGACGCGGAGCGAAAGAAAAAATAGTTCTAGATTTTTCATACAAATTTGAATCAGTCTAATGTTCATTCACTTCGTTCTTTATAGTTTTATTTAATGCGATTTTTGTTTAGTCTGTTCTTTAGTTTTCCACAAACTTCTACACTTCAAGAGAATGCGCATTGCTCGCAAAATATCTTCATCTCTTGTGCATGTGCAATGTCAAATTCTAGAAGTTTCCACACTATTTTAACCTTCAGAGTCATGTGTTTTATTGCATTTTCCATCTCTTTTTCTATCGATTTCTAAAACATTTCTTCAATATACAAATTTTTTGCGCCCAACTCACTGGTATTAAGTGGTTAGTGTTTTAAATTATATTTTGTAATATTGTGCAAAAAAAAAATCGACATTAATCAGTTCTGTTTTATGATTTTTATAATTTGCTTTATTTTTGTATACTGTGTATCATTTAGTGAGATCTGGTGACACTTAAACATATTTTTGGGACGTCCATTTTAGTTTTTGTGTAATTTATGTAATACTAACCTTATTTTACGCACATCACTTAAATTATTATTAAATGCATTAAAATGTAAAATAATTTTCTGTTTATATTCACTCCTAATTTATGTAAATTTTATGTTTTGTTCTTTTTTTTTTTATTTAGAATTCCACTATCTGACTGACAAAATGCTTCAACACCCTTTTGACAAACGTAATTTACATTAAAATTAACACACAACACATGCACACTTCTTCTGGATCCGTGATATATATGTAAATTGCTGTAAATCCTCTGTGAATTATACTAAAGGTTAAATTACTTTAGTTTTGCTGAGTTTAACTATGTAGAAATTACGTTATTTTTAGTTAAAGATGAAGTTTACAGTACAAAGAGCAGATAAAACTAAAATAATGTAGGATTATTACAGAGCTGATGTTGTTTTACGCAAATAAAAAATAGTTTTGATGAACTTTATATAATATTTTTCTAGTATAATTGAATTGAAGCTATGATTCTTGCATTTATAAAAAAATTAGTGCGAGTCTTATTGATTTCTAAAGCACTAAAACGTTGAGAAATTGTTTGTAGTTAACATATTATAATTGCAAACATATGTTGTATGTATAGAATCTGCTGTTTATTACAGAGCTTAAGTTGTTTTTTTGCAAGTAAAAAATAGTTTTGATATACTTTATATTATATTTTTTTTAAGTATAATTGAATTGAAGCTATGATGCTAGCATTTATAAAAAAATTAGTGCGAGTCTTATTGATTTCTAAAGCACTAAAACGTTGAGAAATTGTTTGTAGTTAACATATTATAATTGCAAACATATGTTGTATGTATAGAATCTGCTGTTGCAATAATACCAAACTTTTTCATATAAAAAAAAAATAATATAAATCTTAGTATTTTATAATAAATTATGTGTATAAACAAATGCATTTATAACCAACATATTATAATTGCAACAGACATTTTATGAACATATTTTATTATTCTCTGCTGTTTCAATAATTCCAAATTATTTTATAAAAAAGAATGTAAATCTTAGTATTTTAAAATAAATTGTGTGTATAACAAATGCGTTTATAACCAACATATTGTAATTGGAACAAATCTTTTATGAACATATTTTATTATTGCAATAATTTTTAGTTTTTCAAGTCATTCCTTCGCATATATAAAACAGACTCGGAGTCTCATTATATGCTAAATATCTAAAACAGAAAATTTATGTTTGTAGCCAACATATTATAATTGAATACATAAATTGTATAAACGTATTTTGCCATTGCAATAAATCCTAAGTGTTTCAAATGCATATTTAAAAAATGAAATCAAACTCTTATTATTTGCTAATAACTAAAGTAGATTTATAAAATCGTTTATTGCCAACATTATATAATTGAAAACATTCATTGTATGAACATAGTTAGATGTTGCAAAAATTTCATTGTTTTTTCTTACATATATCAAAGGAGGATTATTTAATTAAGAAATAATTTTAATTTCAAAATAACTGAAGCTGAGCAAACATTGTTTGTAGCCAACATATTATTTATATAAATGCAAACAGTAACTATATAAAAATAATTGGCTGTCGCCTTAATTTCAAAGCTTTTCAAAGGATTTCTACATATATAAAAAATGCATTCTGATTCTTATCGATTTCTACATACATAAAGCTAAGAAAAACTTTGTTTGTGGTAATCATATTATAATTGCATTTATAAATTGTATGAATATTACTGTATATATATTTTCAAAGATTTTTAAAAGATTTAAAAGATATATAAAATTTTGATTATGATTCTTTGTGATTTATAAAGTACTGAAACTGATCAACTATTTGTTTGTGATCAACATATTATAATTTCATTTAGAAATTTTATGAATTTATTAGTGTCGCAAATAATTTCAAAGTTTTTCTAAAGATTTTGATATGAATTTCATGACTCTTAGCACAATATTTAAAAAAAAACACTGAAACTCATGATAGTTGTTTGATGAAAATATGTTTGCTGCCTAACATATATTTTAATTGATGTAAATAGTTCAGAATAATTGAAACATTCAACATTTCAACAATTTTTATACCAAAGTTTGAAATTTTTTATCATTTCCCATCATTTTCACTGCCGAACAGAAAATACTATATTTGTTTTAGTATTTCGAAATTATTTGGATAAACTTCAATTCATTTGAATTTTTAATCTCGCTAATTTATAGTATCCTTAAAATACCTTTTAAATACAGTTTTTAAGAAAATAAAACTTTTCATTATTCTAAAAGCATTTCCATTATCATAATTACGATAATTTGTTTTAATTTAAAACTTTTATATTATTTATCCAGCTTAAAGCACTGCTGTTTTCGTTGTATTGCTAAATATTTCATTTAGATTTACATATTATTTACATAGATTTTTTTTTGTTTTCTGTCTCTTTTCGCTTATTGTAGGCGTTTGTTTGGCGTGTTTTCATTTTCATTTTTTGATTTTTTTTAGTCCCTATCTATAAAAGTATCAACAACATAATAGAAATTGTATCTCATAGATATGCAAATGTCAGAAACGTGTTTTGCCTCTATTACAGGCGCTGCTGGTGGTCTGGTCTCTGTTGTATTGTTTTAGTTTTATTTTATTTTGGAAAATTTGGATTTACTTTGGTATCGACAACTAATCCGGGTGTGATACTCCAAATCCACGCATATCTTTAAAAAGCGAACTGGTTTTGCGTAAATCTATTTTTTTTAGTGTGCGATTTTATTGGTTAAAAAAGGTTTTAAATTATGACAATATTATGTAATAGTGAAAATTAGCTGTGAATTGGAATAGGTAGCTTCACAAATAGAAGATATATTCAATTGAAAAATCTAAAACAAAATATATTAAAACAAAATTAATATACCCTGTACCTCATAAGTGTAGGGTATAACAATGTTACCACTTCTAAAATGCAACAAGATATACAAGAATATTCACAAAATCCAAACGAAACTGAAAACTGACGCACAATATTTTGGTATGTTGTTAAAAAGAGTTATGTTTTATGATTATCTTAATCATTTAACATAATTGTAACAATCATTCAACATAGATGTGAAAATCATTTACCATAATTGTGACAATCACTTAACATAATTGTGACAATCATTTAACATATTTGTGACAAGAATTTGACATTACTGGGAAAATCATTTAATATTATTGTGGAAAACTTTTAACATAAATGTTATAATCATTTAATATAATTGTGACATTTATTTAACACAATAGTGACAAGTATTTAACATAATTGTGAAAATCATTTAACAAAATTGTGAAAATCTTTTAACATAATTGTGATAATCATTTAACATAATTATGCCAATAGTATAACATAATTATGATAAGTTTTTAATATAATTGTGACAATATTTTAACATAATTGTGACAAGCATTTAACATAATTGTGACAATCATTTAACATAATTTTGACAATAATTTAACATAATTGTGACATTCATTGAATGTAATTGTGACAATTATTAAACAAATTGTGACAATTATTTAATATAATTGTGACAATAATATAATATAATTGTGACAAATAGTTAACCATTAAAAGCCTACTGAAACCGCCAGCAACCAACCGACTAAAATCAAAAATTCATTTAAAGAGTTTTATTTAAATTGCCCGCTGCGACTTTAAAAAAGAATCTTAATCAAAGCGCCATAATTTACACCAATCACCACTTGAAACAAACATCTGTCGACAGATGTTCGATTAGTAGGGGAAACCAACCTGAAAAAAATTCAATTTTGCAAAATTTCATACTCTCAAAAAATTATTTTTGTTGTAAATTCTACAAAATAAAAGCAGTAAAAATATGTATGTGGCCATTGTACTCTATTCAGGCTTTTTTAATTTTGCATTTTTTTTCAATATTGATGTACGGGTCGTAGCGGTTCGACAAAACAGCGAAATCTATTTCAGTAAAGTGTCACCTATGACCTATGAAGTCGTAGAACAAAAGTTATTCAGAAACGCAGGCTTTGTAAATATATATTTTTTTTCGCTCAAAACAAAAAATCGGGCCTTTAGGGTAAACATGATTGAGTCAAATATTTAATATGATTGAGACAATTAGTTAATATAATTACAAAAAATATTTAGCATGATTGTAACAACCAATAAAAATGTCAATGACAAATATATAACGTAATTGTGCAGAAAATTAACATAATTGTGACATTCAGTTTACATCAATGGGAGAAACATGTAACATAATTGTAAAAAACCATTTAGCATTTTTGTGACAAACATGTAGCTGATTGCGGCAATCATTAAAAATGTTAATGAAAATGACAAAACAAAATTGTGACGAACATTTAAAATCAATGTGACATTCAGTTTACATGATTGGGAGAAATATACAAGATGATTGTGACAAATATTTATCATGTTTGTGAAAAATATTTAGCATGATTGTGACAATCATTAAAAAAATCATTGGTAAAAAAGATACAACATAACTGTGACAAACATTTAATATTATTGTGAAAATAAAATTGCCTGATTGGGAGAAACATGTAACTTGATTGTGATGAACGTTTTGCACGTTTAAAAAAACGTTAAAAATGTTAATGAAAAATATAAAACATAATTCTGACTGACATTTAACATAATTGTGACAAACATTTAACAATATTTGGACATTCAGTTTACATGATTGTGAGAAATATGTAAGATGATTGTGACAAAATATTTGCATGTTTGTGACAAATATTTAGCATGTTTGTGAAAAACATTTAGCATGATTGTGAAAAACATTTAGCATGATTGTGACAATCATTAAACCTGTTAGTAAAAAAGAAACAACATGACTGTGACAAACATTTTAAATTATTGTGACAATCAATTTGCATGATTGTGAGAAACATGTAATTTGATTGTGATAAATATTACGCATGTTTGTGGCAATCATTTAACATGTTCTATTTATAAAATGTGTTATTTTTATATATAAAAAATCAAATAAAATCGCAAATAATTCTAGAAATGCTATAAAACTATTTATCCAAATTCTTTTAAATTGCTAAATTAACTAATACTCTCGAGTTAAAAACTGTTACAAGTAAAAGACATTTAAACTTTTCTCAGTGCCAATGACTAAACACAGAAATGTAGTTTATGAGTTTTAAACTAAACTACATCGTAAGTTTTCTATTTACCCCCAATAAATGAGTATTAAGTTGATAGCATTTGTTGGCCACAAAAAGAAATAATAAAAGGAAAATAATGAAAAACAATTTCACTTATTTCGCCATTAATTTATTTTATTTAACTTATTTCTTTAGTTTATTCTTTTTTTTTTTTTGTTCTGTTGCTTTGTTAATCATGTTTTAGTCCTGTCAGCTTTGCTGAATTACAATCGACTTTATTCGATGTCCTGTACAAGGATTTTGCAGTTTTTATTAAAATCACACTTTTTGTGTTAGCTTCTTTCTTTTTTTGTAGATTTTTTTTTAGTATATATGTTCTTTGCGCTTTGTAGCCCCCGATGGCGCTGTTGCTGTCGCTTAAAGGCAGAAAAATAATAAAATAAAATCCGAAACGAGAAAATGTAGTTAACAAGCAAGAAAAGAGCCATGTGGCAGGACATGCGGCAGAATGAATAAGCGCTAAAAGAAAACGAAGAACAAGAACAGAAACAGAAAAAGAATCAGAAAAAAAGTGAAATTTTTCATAAAGCGCTGCATTATCCTGGCAAGGATAACGATGAAGACGAGAACGGTTTTTATAAATGACAGCTGAATACAAGGACACTGACAGCTGAACTGACAAAATTTCGTTGTATTTTAATTTCGTTGCGTTGGACGCTGTTGCTTCGCACAATGTTGATGACGATGATGATGAAGATGTTGCTGCTGCTGCAGATGATGTTGAATATGTTGTTGATGATGATGTTAATACTATTGGTGCTGTTGCTGGTGTCGCTGATGTTCATTGATGGTTGCGACATTTCGCTGTAATGAAGGAAGTCCTATTAAACATAATGCGCACTGAAACCAGAAACGGCGCTACGAAACAAATCCCAAATGAAATAATCTTCAAAAATTAAATTAAATAAATCCCAAAAATTCTGCGTACAATTTGGAATGTTTTCATTTATATATGGCGCATTCCATATAAGAAATGTCACGTACGTTTTCGGAATATTAATGGAATCTGTTTTCCAAAAATTGCTAGAAAATTAATTACAAATCATAGAAATTGCGAAAACATTCAAAAAGTACGATATGTTCCGACATGGTAACTACTTTTTATATCGTAATAATGATTATTAATCCTGTCAGATATAAAACTAATTTTTGCAAAAAATCATAGTTCGGATTATCCGGAATTATTCTGTGATTTATTACGAAATAACTATAAACTTTAGGAACAAAGTGTACATAGACAAAAATAAAGTAAATTATCTCATTTATCTTTCTAAATAATTAAAAAAAATAAATTGTATTCCGAAAGTATTTTTAGAAAAAGAAAATATTTTTGTCCCATCCGAAATATCCCGTTCGGAATTTTTCTGTGATTTTTTATAAAAAAAAGTATGTATCTATATATATAAAACTCTTGGTCCGTCTGTCAGTCTGTCTGTCTGTTTGTTCCTGCATCACGTCTAAACCACTGAACCGATTTAACCACTGAACCGAAATTTTGTACCAGGATACTATGAATGAAAAATTAAAATCTCACAATTTCATGATATTTTTATGCGCTGTACCCTGCAAATGTATGAATTGTTGTTTGTTTTTCGACCTAAAATTCGAGAGAAATAAATATTATGAATTTTTTTACCAAATACCAGCTTGACATATTGATGAATGCATTCATTATATATATGAACTTATTCATACTATCGAACATCACAGTGAAGAACGATATATTCAATACAATGAATTTGATGAATATAATCACAATATCTATGAATAATTTATATAATTATTCATTATATTTATGAATATAATATTCAATATGATGAATGTTGTTGAACTAATATTTTCTTTTCAAAATAAATTAATTGATGGAAATTTGTCTTTAAGCATTTTTGAATAAAAAGAAATTGTTTTTAGAAAATAAAATTCGAAAAAAATAATGTGCGAAAAAAATTTTCGAAAATAATTAATTCAAAAATAAATTATCCAAAAAAAAAAATTCGAATAAAATAATCCGATAAAAAAATCTTTTTTCAAAAAAAAAGGTTTCAATAATTTTTTTACAAAAATTACTTGAGAAATATGTATGGCAAAAAATTAACGAAAAAGTAATATTTTGATTGAAATTTGGTTTGGTGATCAGCATTCATCAATATGATGTACATATATGTTGTATTTTATGTTTTTGTTCATTAATGTTATGAAACGTATTCTTCACATACAGTTCATCATATTGAATAAACTTCGACCGTTACTAAGCGTTCATCATATTGATGATCGCATTCATACATACCTTCATAAATTAACGTAAAATAAATATTTTCATTGAAATTTAGACAGCATTCTTAAATATATGTTGTATTTGTTCATTAAAATGATAAAACGTATTCTTTACATACAGTACATCATATTGAAGAACACTTTTTTTGCTATTCATCGTATTGAATAATGAATTGATAACATTTACGTTCACAGAAAAAAAAATGTGCATAAATATTATGTATAGAGAACATAAAAATGTTGTTCATAATATTTATGTATAAATTCTAATATTTATGAATTGTACATAATAATGGTGAACACAAATATATTAAGGACATTGATTTAACAACCAGATACATATATTTTATGTATTATTTACGTACAAATTTCTGATTTGGGGTTTCTGAAGGGCTTGTAGAGTTGGTTTGTGTATAAGACATATTTGGTTGGGAACAAACTATATAATCGAATAACGATATTCGAAATATAATCGAATATTAGAAATCGAATATTAGAAATCGAATATTTTCAGTCGAATATACAAGTGTATACAATTCGTTGGTTTTATTTCGTAAACATTTGAGCAGGAGCTTCAAAATCCTCCTTGGAGTTCCTGGACCGAATTCAACAACGTGCGATATATTTGATAGGGGATGAAAATATCTCATCGTCTATTGGTTCTCTTGAGCACCGAAGGACCGTTGGGTGTGTAAGCCTGTTTTATAGGTATTACAACGGTAAGTGTTCGATGGAATACATGGCCTGATTCCACCAGGTCGTGTGTTTTCTCGTTCTACTCGGGCATCAAATCAAGCCCATCCCTTCGTAGTCCACTCGACTCTCAACAGAACCACGCATTATAGAGATAATTCGTTCTTCAGTCGCACGACACGTTTGTGGAACAATCTCCCTGCGTCCGTTTTTCCCAACATTTTTGATATTGGCAAGTTCAAAACAAACATTCACCGACACTACTCCATCTTTCCCCCCTCCATTTAACCTATCATCCCTTCTTACGATCAACACTGTGCATTGCATGAATAGGGGCCATCCACTGAGCGTTGGTTAATTTGTAAAAAAAAAAAAAAAACACGAATGCGTAAGTGTTAAAGGTAAACGTGTAAAATAAATAAATAAATAAATAAATAAATAAATAAACAGCTCTGTGCAGAACCGCAATACGAAACAATAAAATATTTTTTTTAAATAATATTAAATAATGTAAAATTACATAAATGTTGAGATTGTGTACATAAAATGTATGAAAATGTGTACATAAAATATATGGAATTAATACATTAATAAGATGAAATTGGTCCTTAGTTGAGGTACTCGACAAAATACATAAAATAAATGTACCAATACATAAATGTTGAGTATCTTTTTTTCTGTGTTTTGTAGTTATCAATATTATGAATCGTTCTTCTACACAATGAATCATGGTTTAAAGATCGAAATTCATCAATACGATAACGATTCCTTTTTCTGTGTACGAAACTTGTTGTGAGATGGATTTAGGGATTATTACATTGCTTTTTTGGGGATTATTTCATGGAAATAATTTGTGTATTTTATTGCTGGCATTCTTTATATAATTTTGGGTGCATTTTCTTCAGGGCTTATTACATTCGTTTTCTTTGCGTAATTTTTCAATATGAAATTAATTACAAAGTATGGCATCTATTTCAATTTGGTTTTGTGAGCTTTTCTCAATTTTGTTAAGTATAATTTTGGGTGCATTTTCATCAGGGCTTATTACATTTGTTTTCTTTGAGTAGTTTTTCAATATGAAATGAATTACATAATATGGGATCTATTTCAATTTGGTTTTGTGAGCTTTTTCAATTTTGTTAAGTATTCTAAATTTTGGTTTGTTTTATTTTTAATATTTTTGTTTTTGAAATATTTAATTTTTATGTGTTTGCTTTTTTTGTATTGGGTTTTTTCATTGGTGTATTATTTCGTAACGCTTCAGAAACACATATAGATGTACAACCAACAACAAACATTACATGTTGAACATGAAAAAGTGGCTTCGACAAAAGCAACAATAAAATATACGAGCCAAGCATTAATTAGTTTTTTTTTCCTGGTAGGCAAACCACAAAATTATTATCCTAGCAGGATATTTCAACGTTCGGTTAGAATTTCATTAATGTAACTGCTACACATTGGCATTTGTCTTTTTCACGCACACATATGCACTCAGACACACACAAACACAAACACACACATACTAAAATCAACAGACACACACCCATACAAAGTCCCTCTATTTCTCCAACTTCGTCTTCTTCTGATTATTCTGTACATTACCGCCTTCACTCATTATTTCAATTACTCACTTAATCACTCCCCACACATCTGGTCACATCTTTTGTTACTGCGCTCTGCTATTTCTGTTCCGAAGAATTGTTAGACTCCGACTCCGAGGCAAAATAAACAGCTTCGTATTTCTCTGAATAAATGCCCTGGCCAAGGACACTTTATCACGACGATCCTTTGCCCTCGAAATTCAATTTATCTACTCTCCTCCCCATATGTTTTATCGTTCGTTTTATTTATCGTTCGGCATTTGTTGCTTTAATGTGTTTGGTTCCCTCATTGATTTTCATTTAATTAGTCACGTACCCGAATCGCAATTGATTTTGTGCTCCTCGAATTAGCCAATTATAATATACTAAAATGCTCCACCTGCAGTATGTGAGTTTCTTGTGTTATGCGCATAAATGAGTATTTTTATGTGGTTTTTATTGCGCGATACATCTGCATAATTAACATAACTAAATCGGAATTCATTAAGTGCAGATCATATGAGATTTTAGTAAACTTTGGGGTTTTATATGCCTCATAGTTGATACTGTATTAAAGTTTACTTTGAACAGATTCCTCTAAGGAATTCTTATAATTATTTTTGTTATATTTTATACTAAAAGTGTTTGTAATATCCAGAAGGAGATATTTCCGGTATGGAAAAAGTATTTAGTCTGACTCTGTATCGACTTATGTCCGTCTGTCTGTTGAAATCACGATTATCGGAAAACTAAAAGGCCTAGAGCAAACAAACTCCTAATTTAAATTACACATATATCTCCTGCCTGATATATAAATTAGTCATGATCACGCGATTGCGACTTGTGAACTGAACACTTATGTTCAAATATCTCATATAACATTGACATCTACTGGTAAATTTTCTTTTATACCGCCTAAAGTATACTTTTTTGCTCAAATATTTATTAAACATATGCTCTAATATATAAAAGATATGTATTTCCTAGAAAGCGACTTGTGTTCCCCGAAAAAAAAATCAAAATTCGGTACACTTTAGTACATAGGAAAGGCAATTCTTCCAAGGTTACATGTTTGCAGTAATTTTCTGGATTTGTACACCCTGTGGACCTCTGGATCACTTCTATACAGGGTTTTTCAAATGGGACGCTACAATAGTAGAACGACAGGGACAGCAAACGACGCCATATTTCTTGCCGCTCTTTTGACATTTCTCTTCAGTAAGGTTTGCCATTTCATGATGGAAAAATATACGAATTCGAATTTCGGTAGTAAATTTTAATAATTTCGACTCGTTGTTGGCTCGTATATCTTACCATCATGAAATGGCAAACCTTACTGAAGATAAATGTCAAAAGAGCGGAAAGAAATCTGGCGTCGTTTGCTGTCCCTGTCGCTTTACTTTTGTAGCGTCCCTGTTGAAAAACCCTTGAAAAAAACTTTTGTAGCGCTCTTATTGAAAACCCCTTTAGGTAACCGCACACTTTAACACATATGTGTGGTGTATTTATTGACGTCTTAGAACGACTACAACTTTCATAAATCTTACTAACACCAACTATCAAAATTTCCCTACTTCAATATTTCCCATGTGACCTAACCTTTCTCACTAGTTTTGCTTTTACTTTTAGTATTTTTTTTTTTTCAATGAGATACTTAATTTTGTTATCAGCATTACATAATCCAATTAATTTTGTGTTTCCGTTTTTCTTTTGTATTATTTCTAATTGTTTTTCCTTTTATATTGTAAATTTGTTTTATTTTTGGGTGTATTTTATTTTTATGATATGGTGTTTTTGGTTTTATTTTTCATTTTTATTTTCATTTTTCTGTAATTTGTATACTATAATTTGTGTTTTCTTTAGACTTTGGGGTTTTGTATTTGTATTTTTATTTGTTTTCATGTTTTTGATTTAATTTTTTATTTTTGATATTGTGTCTTCCTGTGATTTTGTGTTCTTAATATTGTGTTTTTCTTTTGATTATATTGTGATTTTGTGTTTATAGTTTTTGAATTTGATTCTGTGTTTTTCTATAGATTTTGGTTTTTTTTTTATATTTTTGTTTTTAGTTTTTATTTTGATTTCCATTATATTTCTATTATGATTTAATTATATTTTTGAGTTTTTTTTATTATGTTGTGATTTTGTGTTTGTGGTTTTTAATTTTGATTTTATATTTTTCTATAGATTTTGGACTGCGGGCTTGGACTGGGGCTAACAAAATTTTTCATATAAAACATTTTACTAGTTTTTTTTCGATTTTTTTTTATTTATTTTTATTTTAATTATTTCTTTTGATTTTATTTTGCGTTAGGGTTTTATATTTTATATCTGTTCTTTTTTTCCCTTTGTTTCTTGCGTTTGACTTTAAGTTTTTGTTTTTACTTTTTCTTTTTCTTTCTTTTGTGTTTGTTTTTTATTTTTCATTAGATTTCTTTTGTTTTATTGTTTGCATTTGATTTTATGCTTTTTGTTTTGATATTATTTTTTTATTTATTTTTTGCTTTTGTTTTTTATATATTCGCCTTTAGTTTTTTTTTATTTTGGTTTTCATTATATTTGCTATTGTGATTATCTTTTAATTTTAGATTTTATTTTTGTTTTAACTTTGGTTTTTTTGTGTTTCTCTTTTATATAACCAATATTGTTTTTTCGTTTGACTATATTTTTGTATTTAATTTTTTCTTTGATTTTGTTTTTTTTTGTTTGTTTTTTATTTTTATTATTACTTTTGATTTTACTTTGAGTTAGGGTTTTATATTATATATATGTTCATTTTTGTGCTTCGTTTTTTGCGTTTGACTTTAAGTTTTTGTCTTTACTTTTTTTTGTTGTTGTTTCTTTTGTGTTTGTTTTTTTTTTTTGTATTTTTCATTAGATTTGTGTTGGCTTTGTTGTTTGCTTTTTCTTTACTTTTTCTTTTCTTTTCATTTTATTTTTTATTTATTTTTTTGCTTTTTTATATTTTCTACTTTAGTTTTTTATTTTGATTTCCATTTTATTTGCTATTGTTATTTTATTAGATTTTTGCTTTTCATTTTGGTTTTTATTTTTGTTTTTAACAATGTTTTTTTTGTGTTTGAATTTTCTCATTAATAGTTGATATTGTTTTTTTTCTTTTGCATTTGTTGTTTGCGTTTGACTTTATGTTTTAGTCTTTACTTTTCCATTTGGTTTTGTTTGGTTTTTTAGTTTTTGTTATTATTTTTGATTTTATTTGGCGTTAGGGTTTTGTCTTCTAGATCTGTTATTGTATTTTTTCTTCGTTTTTTGCGTTTGACTTGAAGTTTTTGTCTTTACATTTTCTTTTGTTTTTGTATATTTTGTGTTTATTTTTTATTTTTCATTAGATTTCTTTTATCTTTGTTGTTTGCGTTTGATTTTATGTTTTTTCTTTACTATTTCTTTTGATTTTGTTCTTTTATTTTTTTATTTTTATTATTATTATTACTTTTTATTTTACGTTAGGGTTTTGTCTTTTATATCTGTTATTATTTTTTTGCGTTCTTTTTTTGCGTTTGACTTTCTGCTTTTGTCTTTACTTTTTGTTTTTTTTTTTGTGTTTGTTTGGATTTTAGTTTACGTTAGTTTTGTTTTATTTTTTTTTAGCTTTAGTTGATATTTTGATCTCCATTGTATTTGCTATTGTGATTTCATTAGATTAGATTGCATTTCATTTCAAGTTTTATTTTTGTATTTTTTTTTTTTGTTTGAATGAAGATTTTATATATGTTCTATTCTATGATATACTGTTAATTCTATGATATTTTATGAAATTCTATCAAATTATATGAAATTCCATGAAATTCTATAAAATTCTATGAAATTATATTAAATTCTATGAAATTCTACGAAATTCTATGAAATTCTATGAAATTCTATAAAATTCTTTGAAATTCTATGAAATTTTATGAAATTCTATGAAATTCTATGAAATTCTATGAAATTCTATGAAATTCTATAAAATTCTATAAAATTCTATAAAGTTCTATAAAATTCTATAGAATTCTATAAAATTCTATAAAAATTCTATGATATTCTTTGAAAGTTTATGAAATTCTATGAATTTATTTGAAATTATATGAAATTTTATGAAATTCTATGAAATTCTATGAAATTCTATGAAATTCCATGAAATTCTATGAAATTCTATGAAATTACATGAAATTCTATGATATTCTATGAAATTCTATGATATTCTCTGAATGTCTATGAAATATTATAAAATACTATAAAATTCTCTAAAAATCCATGAAATTCTCTAAAAATCTATGAAATTCTCTGAATTTCTAGGAAATTCTACAATATTCTAGGAAAAATCTATAATATTTCTCTCAGGTTTTATTTTTGTTTGAATGATGACTTTTATATCTGTTTTTTTTACATTGTTTTTGCGTTTGGCTTTATGTATTGGCTTTACTTATTCATTTGATTATGTGGTTTTTATGTGTTTGTTTTTTATTTGTACTTTTTTTTTAATTTCTGCGTTAAGATTTTGGCTGTTGTTTTTACTTTTTATTTTTCAAATTTTTTTTTTTTTTGTTTTTATTTTTTTGTATTTTTCTTATACTTTTTTTTATAAAATGAGTTTTGATTTTGAGTGTTATTTTTTTCCTTTTGCTTTTTTTATTTTTGTTTTTTTTTCATTTTATTTTATTTTTTATTAATTTATTAATTTTTTTATATATTTTTTGTTGTTTCATATTTGTAGTTAATGCAAATAGAGAATTATCTCCTTTTAAAAGTTGAAGTTGACTGGGAGGTGATACGCCTTATTGTTCAATCCAGCCAATAGATGCCTATGTATCCAGTCTAGTATGCTCGTCTAAATTTAAATTATGCATTCCGTAAAGTGTATCTTTTATTTGTATACAAAAATATTCAAAAAAACCCAATGTGTATATAAGCCTTAAATTATAAAAACAAATGAATTATCACCAGACTAAGTACTGTTTCAACTACAGGAATATGCCATAAAAATGCACTCATCGCTATAAAACAGAATAATAACAGCAACTCAAACTACTACTTACCAATTCAATTCAGTGCAATCAGCACAAATTTTAATAATAAATTTATTGCATGTTGATATAATTTGCAAATGGTTTTGTCAACATGCTTCAGCACCTGCAACCTACAGAGAACATACAAAAATTGAAATAAAACAAAAAAAAAAAAAAAAAAAAAACGAAATCAGCAAAAGTTCAACTGACATTTAGTTGTATACAACACAGTGCTTTTTACATAATAATATTTCCACCTTCGTTTTAACGCAGCTATACAACTGCTCAAATACACACCTACTCACCTTCTACCAAACCTCACCACACTCACTATACACACCACACCTCACCATACTTACGAAGCCAACAGCATAAACGCGCTGCCTGTTTCACGTTCGTGTCCGCTGGGTCTTCGTTGGGTCGGAACGTGTTCTCCGAGTTTGGCGGGTGACAAAAGCGCCCCACCCACTGAAACACCTACTCGAACCGACCACCTGCCACAATTCACCACCCGGTTGCCCGGTTTGCATTTATTATTTCGACTCCATTGCGCAGAGCAGGGATTTGTGAATTGAAACGGAGCAAGAACAACAAATAGCGCAAAATGTTTTAAACGAATTATGAAAACAAATCCTTGTTAAGAACCCGCTGGGGTTGGTCAATGATGCTGTTGTGGTTTTTCTATCGCTGACATGTTTGTACTTGTTAAGCATTTATGGATTATGTCAAAAGTTATCAACACAAAAAAATAAAATATAATAAAATATTTTTGTCTCTTTGTTGCACGATGCGAGTAGGCCACCGTTTAGCCTGCAGCAACAATGTATAAACTTTCCCTGTATTTTGTAGTGTACTCGATGAAAACGTGCAAAAACTGTCAAACTCTTGTCAATTCGGAGTGACACAAAACATAGATAAAACAAAAAATATTTCATAGATTTTAGGTGTTACACAATTTGTTGGGGGGTTCTCCCAGAACATGTTGTACTTTAAAAAAGTTTGCAAAGCTTTTAAGCATTTGCAAAGTCTTTTTTGTGTGAGAGAAGATTTTAAAAAATCGTGCAATAATTTACTCGTAACAGTTACTAATTATAAAGAAATTCATAAAACATTTAAAAACGGTCAATAAAATCTAAGAAATTCTATGCGATTTTATGAAATTCTATGAAATGTCAAGAAAATATATGAAATTCAATGAAATTCTATGAAATTCTATGAAAATCTATGAAATTCAATGAAATGCTATGATATAAAGTTCTATGATTTTCTTTGAAATTCTATGAAATTCAATGAAATTCTCTGATATACCATGAAATTCTATGATATTCTCTGAAATTCTACGAAATTCTCTGAAATTCTACGAAATTCTATGTAATTCTATGATATTCTATGAATTTTTATGATTTTCTATGATATTCTATTAAATTCTGTGAAATTCTATTAAATTCTGTGAAATTCTATGAAATTCTTTGAAATTCTATTGAGTTCTAAAAAATTCAATGAAATTTAAACAAATTTCAAGATATTCTATGAAATTCTTTAAAATTTTGTAAAATTTTATGAAATTCTATAAAATGCTATGAAATTCTATTAAATTCTATGAAATTCTATGAAGTTCCAAGAAATTCCATAAAATTCTAAGAAATTCTATTAAATTCTATGAAATTCTATGAAATTCTATGAAATTCTATGAAATTCTATGAAATTCTATGAAATTCTATGAAATTCTATGAAATTCTATGATATTCTCTGAAATTCTATGAAATTCTATGAAATTCTATGATATTCTATGAAATTCTATAAAATTCTATGAAATTCTATGAAATTCTATGAAATTCAATGAAATTCTAAGATATTCTATGAAATTCTATGAAATTCTTTGAAATTCTATGAAATTCTATGAAATTCTTTGAAATTCTATGAAATTCTATTGAGTTCTATGAAATTCTATGAAATTCTATGAAATTCTTTGAAATTCTGTGAAATTCTATGAAATTCTATGAAATTCTATGAAATTTTATGATATACTATTAAATTTTATGATATTCTCTGAAATTCTACGAAATGCTGTGAATTCTATGATATTTTATGAAATTTTATGATATTCTATGATATACTATAAATTCTTTGAAATTCTATGAAATTCTTTGAAATTCTATGAAATTCCATTGAGTTCTATGAAATTCTATGAAATTATTTGGAATTCTATGAAATTCTATGAAATGTTATGAAATTCTATGAATTTCCATGAAATTCTATGAAATTCTATGAAATTCTATGATATTCTATGAAATTCTATGAAATGTTATGAAATTCTATGAAATTCCATGAAATTCTATGAAATTCTATGAAATTCTTTGATATTCTATGATATTCTATGAAATTGAATGAAATTCTATGAAATTCTATGAAATTCTATGATATTCTATGAAATTCTATGAAATTCTATGAAATTCTTTGAAATTCTATGAATTTCTTTGAAATTCAATGAATTTCTATGATATTCTCTGAAATTCTACGAAATGCTAAGTAATTCTATGATATTATATGAAATTTTATGATTTTCTATGATATTCTATTAAATTCTGTGAAATTCTATGAAATTCTATGAAATTCTATGAAATTCTATGAAATTCTATGAAATTCTATGAAATTCTATGAAATTCTATGAAATTCTATTAAATTCTATGAAATTCTATGAAATGCTGTGAAATTCTATGAAATTCTATGAAATTCTATGAAATTCTATGACATTCTATGAAATTCTATGAAATTTTATAATATTCTCTAAAATTCTACAAAATTCTATGAAATTCTGTGAAATTCTATGAAGTTCTTTGAAATTCTATGAAATTCTATGAAAGTCCATGATACTCTATAAAATTCTTTGAAATTCTATGAAATTTAATGAAATTCTATGATATACTATAAAATTCTATGATTTTCTCTGAAATTCTACGAAATGCTGTGAAATTCTATGATATTCTATGAAATGTTATGATTTTCTGTGATATACTATTAAATTCTGGGAAATTCTATGAAATTATTTGAAACTCTATGAAATTCTATGAAATTCTATGAAATTCTATGAAATACTTTGAAATTCTATGAAATTCTTTGAAATTCTATGAAATTCTATTGAGTTCTATGAAATTCTATGAAATTCTATGAAATTCTATGAAATTCTATGAAATTCTATGAAATTCTATGAAATTCTATGAAATTCAATGAAATTCTATGAAATTCTATGAAATTTTATGAAATTCAATGAAATTCCATGAAATTCTATGATATTCTATGAAATTCTATGATATTCTATGAAATTCCATGAAATTCTATGAAATTCTATGAAATTCTATGGTATTCTATGAAATTCTATGAAATTCTATGAAATTTTATGAAATTCTTGGAAATTCTATGAAATTCAATGAAATTCTCTGATATACCATGAAATTCTATGATATTCTCTGAAATTCTACGAAATTCTCTGAAATTCTACGAAATTCTATGTAATTCTATGATATTCTATGAATTTTTATGATTTTCTATGATATTCTATTAAATTCTGTGAAATTCTATTAAATTCTGTGAAATTCTATGAAATTCTTTGAAATTCTATTGAGTTCTAAAAAATTCAATGAAATTTAATCAAATTTCAAGATATTCTATGAAATTCTTTAAAATTTTGTAAAATTTTATGAAATTCTATAAAATGCTATGAAATTCTATTAAATTCTATGAAATTCTATGAAGTTCCAAGAAATTCCATAAAATTCTAAGAAATTCTATTAAATTCTATGAAATTCTATGAAATTCTATGAAATTCTATGAAATTCTATGAAATTCTATGAAATTCTATGAAATTCTATGAAATTCTATGAAATTCTATGATATTCTCTGAAATTCTATGAAATTCTATGAAATTCTATGATATTCTATGAAATTCTATAAAATTCTATGAAATTCTATGAAATTCTATGAAATTCAATGAAATTCTATGATATTCTATGAAATTCTATGAAATTCTTTGAAATTCTATGAAATTCTATGAAATTCTTTGAAATTCTATGAAATTCTATTGAGTTCTATGAAATTCTATGAAATTCTATGAAATTCTTTGAAATTCTGTGAAATTCTATGAAATTCTATGAAATTCTATGAAATTTTATGATATACTATAAAATTTTATGATATTCTCTGAAATTCTACGAAATGCTGTGAATTCTATGATATTTTATGAAATTTTATGATATTCTATGATATACTATAAATTCTTTGAAATTCTATGAAATTCTTTGAAATTCTATGAAATTCCATTGAGTTCTATGAAATTCTATGAAATTATTTGGAATTCTATGAAATTCTATGAAATGTTATGAAATTCTATGAATTTCCATGAAATTCTATGAAATTCTATGAAATTCTATGATATTCTATGAAATTCTATGAAATGTTATGAAATTCTATGAAATTCCATGAAATTCTATGAAATTCTATGAAATTCTATGATATTCTATGATATTCTATGAAATTGAATGAAATTCTATGAAATTCTATGAAATTCTATGATATTCTATGAAATTCTATGAAATTCTATGAAATTCTTTGAAATTCTATGAATTTCTTTGAAATTCAATGAATTTCTATGATATTCTCTGAAATTCTACGAAATGCTAAGTAATTCTATGATATTATATGAAATTTTATGATTTTCTATGATATTCTATTAAATTCTGTGAAATTCTATGAAATTCTATGAAATTCTATGAAATTCTATGAAATTCTATGAAATTCTATGAAATTCTATTAAATTCTATGAAATTCTATGAAATGCTGTGAAATTCTATGAAATTCTATGAAATTCTATGAAATTCTATGACATTCTATGAAATTCTATGAAATTTTATAATATTCTCTAAAATTCTACAAAATTCTATGAAATTCTGTGAAATTCTATGAAGTTCTTTGAAATTCTATGAAATTCTATGAAAGTCCATGATACTCTATAAAATTCTTTGAAATTCTATGAAATTTAATGAAATTCTATGATATACTATAAAATTCTATGATATTCTCTGAAATTCTACGAAATGCTGTGAAATTCTATGATATTCTATGAAATGTTATGATTTTCTGTGATATACTATTAAATTCTGGGAAATTCTATGAAATTATTTGAAACTCTATGAAATTCTATGAAATTCTATGAAATTCTATGAAATTCTATGAAATACTTTGAAATTCTATGAAATTCTTTGAAATTCTATGAAATTCTATTGAGTTCTATGAAATTCTATGAAATTCTATGAAATTCTATGAAATTCTATGAAATTCTATGAAATTCTATGAAATTCTATGAAATTCAATGAAATTCTATGAAATTCTATGAAATTTTATGAAATTCAATGAAATTCCATGAAATTCTATGATATTCTATGAAATTCTATGATATTCTATGAAATTCCATGAAATTCTATGAAATTCTATGAAATTCTATGGTATTCTATGAAATTCTATGAAATTCTATGAAATTTTATGAAATTCTTGGAAATTCTATGAAATTCTATTGAGTTCTATGAAATTCTATACAATTCTATAAAGTTCTAAAAAATTATATAAAATTCTATAACATTCTATAAAATTCTATAAAATTCTATGTAATTCTACGAATTTCTATGAAATTCTATGATATTCTATAAAATTTAATAAAAATCTTTGAAATGTTAATATTCTATGTAATTCTATAAAATTATACAAAATTCAATAAATATCAAAATTAATAAATTTAATTTTCTTTGTTCTTGCAGAGCATCCTGCATATTATCCGGCATAATGTAGAAAATAGGACCAGTCGATACTTGAGACAGAAGAATTCTCCACCGCAGCAGCGCTCATTGAATTGCAAAATTAATCATTAAAATGCAAAAAACTTAATAAAATAAAATTCAATATTGCTTTTAAGACACAGGACGAACAAGTGAAAAATCAGCCACATGGCGTGGAAATTTAATCAAAATGTTGAAACAACAAAAGCAACAGCAACAGCAAGAAATCCAAACGACGAAGCAACCAACAATTTATTACATAACATAAAATAGTGCAAGCACAACCGGAAGTTAAAGTTAACGTCGACGACCGGAAGTGTGCGGCGGCCAAGTGCAAATTTAAAAATAAAAATCGAGAGCGCGCAAAGTAGCAAAGCGTACAAAATTGGCAAAATATGTGCGAGTTTTAGTGCTTTGAGTGAAATACACGCGCGTGTGTGTGTTTGTCTAGGTGTTTGTGTATGTGTGTGAGTGAGTGAATATTCGCAGGATCAAGGATCAAGTAGGCAGTAGCAGCAGCAGCAACAGCAAAAGCACCACCAAAGAAAAACACAACGAAAATTAAAACAACTACAACGGCAGCAACAATAGAAATCCATCAAGATGAGTGATGACCAAACAACGCCCATCGATGATGACAAAGGTAAGGAAAAGGACAAAAAAAAAACCCTAACGCCTCTCAGTACAAATCGCAAAAGTACGGCAACGACATTTTATTATTTTGCTTCGTTGTCAAACGCCTATAGTGCTATGGTACGGTACGCCTCTGACAGATTATAATTTATGTAGCTGAACATTGTGAACTCAAAGCGTGTTCTAATTATGCAAATTTTTAATTTTTCAAATATTCAGTATTTTGCGTTCGTTAAAATATTTGCGAATATTGCTAATTGTATTCTATCCTCGAAGATATCTTTATTAACACCAACTAATAAAGTTATAATAATAAAATATAATTCGTATATAAACCAAATTTGATATACCCGGTTCATTTTTTAACTACAGATTCATTACGAAAAAATACATTTTCAGTTAATGTAACATTTTTATTAAAATTTTATAAGGTATTTTCATTGAAATATGTTATCTGTAATACGTATTATAAATTTACAATGTGCAGGTAATCCTTTGGATAGTGTACAATTTCGAAAAAATAAAATTGTCAGCAAATTCAAAACTTTTATAACGACAAAGTATTCCCAGAAAAAAGGGCAGGGTCGAGGCAGTTCAGAAAAATTTTCTCGACATATCTCAAACAGACAAAGACAGAGTTTGTATCAAAAGCTGTCTGTTTTCTGCCCGTTCCCCAAATATAGCATGAATCTGCCATATAAATGCGATCAAATTTTACAACCTTTTATACATATCCCAATATTCATTGTTTTGAAGAACCATTCAAAATATTAATGACTAACGACATCAATGTTATGAATGCGAGCATAAATATGATGAACGCTTGGTAACTGTCGAAAAAGTGTTCTTCAATATGATGAACTGTATGTGAAGAATACGTTTCATCATATTAAGGTACAAAAAACATAAAATAAAAAATATATGTACTTCATATGCTGTACAGAATGCTGTTCATTAAACCAAATTTCAATCAACATTTTTTTGTTCGTTCATTTTTTGCTGAACTTTTCAATTCTCAAGTAGTTCTTGTATGATATTCACAGAAAAAAAAAATATACATCATATTGATGAATTCCGTTCTTCAAATCATGATTCATTGTATTGAAGAACCATTTATAATATTAATGACTAACGACATCAATGTTATGAATGTGATCATAAATATGATAAACGCTTGGTAATTGCCGCAAAAATATTCTTCAATATGATGAACTCTATGTGAAGAATAAGTTTCATCATATTAATGAACCAAAATATAAAATACAACATATATGTTCTTCATATTGTAGAACGCTGTTCATTAAACCAAAATTTCTATCATTTTTTTTTTTTTTTTCGTTAATTATTTGCCGTACTTCTCAGTTCTGAAGTAGTACTTGTACACCGAGAAAAAAATTCCCTCAAATCCTATTAAAATTGGTCAATAGGACAATTATTGATTTAATAGTATATAAAAAATAAATATTTTCATATAAACTCAATGACAATCCCATGGTATTTTACGATCAAAATAATAATTTATCCTATTGACTATTTTTAATAGTAAAAAATTATTTTTTATATAGTATTTTTTCTGAGTGTATGTTATCTATATATATAAAACTCTTGGTCCGTCTGTCAGTCTGTCGGATTGGACAAAGGGGCATGGCACCTCCCATACAACCTAAACTTTCAAAACGACATAACTCGTCACATACACAAGCTATGAAGATGAAACAAAAAAACTCAAATACAAAAGAAAAAATACAAAAGCAAAAACACAAAAACAAAAGCAAAAATCAAATACAAAAATAAAAGTAAAAGCACAAAACTTAAGCTATAACTCAAAAACAACAGAAAAATAAAAAAGGGTATAAAACAAAATCAATCACACTAAAATTCACCACACTAAAATTCACCACACTAAAACTCACCACACTAAATTTCACCACACTAAATTTCACCACACTAAAACTCACCACACCAAAACTCACCACACTAAAACTCACCACACTAAAACTAACCACACTAAAACTACTGGGAAAAACTCTACGGGGAAGAATTCTACTGGGAAGAATTTATATATATACATATATATATATATATATATATATATATATATATATATATATATATATATATATATATATATATATATATTATATAAAACAATAATTTATTAAAAAAAAAAAATTTTACATTTTTTCTTTCGAAAACATTTTTTTTCCGAAAAATTTTTTTTCCGAAAACATTTTTTTTCCGAAAACATTTTTTTTTTCGAAACAATTTTTTTTTTTTAATTTTTTTTTTTTAAATATTTTTTTTTCGAAATATTTTTTTTTCGACCTTTTTTTGGAAAATTTTTTTTTGTCTAAAATTTTTTTTTTTTTTTACTCGTTTTTTATGAAAAATTCATCAATATAATTCAAATTCATTGTATTGAATATTTTGTTCATATATATAATGAATGCATTCATTAATATGTCATTTAATGAATGGTGGTATAAATATGATGAACCTAGTAGTTGGTGAAAAAATACATAATATTTATGAATAAATTCATCATATTGAAGAAGTTTTTTACGAGAAACATTTTTTTTTTCAAAAATTTATAATAATATTAATGAATAAATTCATATGAATAAATTCATCAAATTGATGAATTTTTTTTCTGTGTTGAAAACTTTATGCTTTTGCCTGCTGCAGACAGTCTACCGTTTTGTTCCAGCTGCCTGCTATAAATTATGCCTTATTTTTTTAAACAACACCAGATAAAATTGTTCACAGGTTTCAGACAAAGATCGAGTTTTGCACCACCTCAAAATATAGCAAGAATCAGCCTTTTAAAATACATTAAATTTATATAACTGCTATATATCAAAAATATATATGTATATATTTCCGTAATCTGTAGCACGATAGTGCCATTATAATGCCAGAAAGTTTATCTCGGGAAAAGAAAAACAAAACTTAAACTAGCCAACATTAGAAAACCTGCAAATTCATGCAAAACCCATTGTTCTTATCGGAAAATCTCTAAAATTTTATGTATTGTTAAATTTCTACAGATAGATAAGAAATATAAATATTTTCTTTGTTCTATGCAAAGATTGCTCAAATCAACCGCATCATGTGCCCGGTTTCTATGTCAGTCAGTCATGCACGTACTAAACGACCAACTGACTAAGAGACTCTGACTGACAAAAACAGCACAAAATGTATTAACAAAACTTTTTCCTTTGGAAGCAAAAACAAACCACATCATCATCATCATCAGCAGCATTAACATTATCATCACCAGCAGCAGCAAATAATCTGTTCCTTCCGCCCTGTCTGTAACCGTTTGGTCGTTCGTTGAAATGGAAAAAAATACATTTTTCCTCGTTGACTTCTTTCTTTCATACATTCTATGCTTCAAACGTAGATTTTTGTTTTTCTTTGTAAAACTATTTGTATTTTTTTTTGCTTTAGCTTTGTTTTTGTTAATTTTAAGCACAACCGGAAATGCTTGTGCATTCAAAGTGCACACAATATCCGTTTCCGTTTGCCCTTGTTCGATAGACCGACCGACCGCATACCTTGTACAAAGGACCTCTCTCTCACTCACTCGCTCTCTCTATCTTTCTTTGGTAAGATCAACGTGTATGAATTCGTATCTAGCGCTATTTTAAGTGCAATTTTGCAACTTAACGTTGATTTCCATCAACATTATACTGGAACTTTGTCCTTGCAAGCACAATTCGTACGTAGCGCTATGTTACAAGTCGTCGTCGATTGTTTAAATTACGTAAAATTTCATGCTCCGGCCAATCATGCTGCCATAAACTTGACTTCATGCATTCAACAACTCAGCGCAATATTTTGCGACGTTGAGTCTTTTGGCTGACACAAGCAGCATGAAGTTTGGCAACGTGCGGCAGGCACGCCGACATTCGGAAGTTTGACAATATCGCATTTAAGTGGCAGCGCTGAAAACTGACAACGTATTACATGAAAAGGCAGCATAGAAGTTTGCCAATGTGCAGTCGAAAGTAGGCAGTAAAGAAGTTTGGCAACGAAGCGCAAAACGAAGTTTGGCAACGTTGCACGGTAAACCATAATAGTGCGCTCTGGACTTTTGAACTTAATTTTATTACTTCTAATAGCATAATTGCTAGTTTTATTTTTTTGTTTATAAAATTGAAAAAATATCAAGGTAAAATTTTTGGTTAAAATTCTGATATTTTGTTTTTCAATTTTTTGTGGTAAATAATGTTTTTGAAGGGATACGTAGACTGATTACAATTTAAATAATTGATTGCAATCAAAAATTTCTATCTTATGTCGTTTTTTGGTAAAATCGTGACACATTTGTCAGTACATATTTCATTGAGGCACATCCTCAGTATTGCTTGAAAATGTTCAACTTATTTTGAAATTTTCTACCTTGATATTATTTGGACAACTTCGGTCAAAAATTGTTTCGGTGTTTAAACCCTTAAAACCTTGTCTTTTTAAGGATTGGATAATGAAGAATATTTTAGTTATGCTACAATATATATTTTTCATATATTAATATAGGATTAATTTTTTTATATTCTTGAAAGATGCTATATGTATCTGAAATTCTTGGAATTATATACAAAATACCCTAGTCGAAATAGTGATTGTGTAATGTACGGGAACTGGTAATTTTTACCTTTTTATAACACGAAGAATTATATGAAAAATATGATCTGACCATGAGCATTTTTCCCTACACAGAAAAAATGTACATCATATTGAACATGATTCATTGTATTGAAGAACCGTTCATAATATTAATGACTAACGACATCAAAGTTATGAATGCGATAATAAAAATGATGATGGCTTGATAACTGTCGAAAAAGTATTTTTCAATACGATGAACTGTATGTGAAGAATACGTTTCATCATATTAATGTACAAAAACATAAAATAAAAAATGTATGTACTTCATATTGAAGAATGCTGTTCATTAAACCAAATTTCAATCAAAATATTTTTATTCGTTAATTTCTTCTGAACTTTTCAATTCTCAAGTAGTTCTTGTATGATATTCACAGAAAAAAAAATGTACATCATATTGATGAATTCCGTTCTTCAAACCATTATTCATTGTATTGAAGAACCATTTATAATATTAATGACTAACGCCATCAATGTTATGAATGTGATCATAAATATGATGAACGCTTGGTAATTGCCGCAAAAAGGTTCTTCAATATGATGAACTGTATGTGAAGAATAATTTTCATCATATTAATGAACCAAAATATAAAATACAACATATATGTTCTTCATATTGTAGAACGCTGTTCATTAAACCAAATTTCAATCAAAATATTTATTTTTCGTTCAGTTTTTGCAGTACTTCTTAGTTCTCAAGTAGTTCTTGTAAGTTATTTCTTATATAATGCTTGCTTGACATTCATAAATTAGTAAAATGTTTTATAATATATTTATTTATAATTTATTAATAAAAAGTTATATTTATAAAAAATATATTAAAAAAAAAAATTTTACTAATTTTTTTTTCGAAAAATATTTATTTAGAGAAAATTGTATTCTAAGTAAAACTTTTTTTTTGGATTTTTTTTTTTTTTGAATTTTTTTTTTTGCTCCAAAAACTTTTTCCATTTAATTTTTTTTTTATTATTTTAAATAAAATTTTTACAACACTTTTTTTCAAATTATTTTCTAAAAATATATATTTTTTTTTTAAAATTCATAAAAAATATTATATTCATAAATATTATGAACAAATTCATCAATATGACGATTCAAATTCAATATTCGTTCATTTCGTTCTTCACTATGATGTTCGAAAGTACGAATAATTTTATATATATTGAATGTAATCATCAATATTTCATTTAATGAACGGTAGTATCAATATGATGAATCTGGTAGAAAGTTCATAATATTTATGAATAAATTCATTATATTAAAGAAATTTGTTTTCTGTGTAACAGGGTAAATTTTAACAAAGTATTTGTATATTTTTGTTAGCGAGTCATTTCTCTTTTTAAATAATGAAAAAATGTAATACAACTTTGCCATTTTGTTATAAAAAATTTCATCATTTTGTGCAACGTGTGTCACAACGAGAAATGGCAAAATAGGCATGCAACATTTTGTCCAACAATTCATGCTGTTTAATGAGCATAAAACTAACATGTCAAAGCCTCACAAAAAAGGACGTCTTTTATGCACGTACGCTACGTTCACACAGTGCCGAACATTACGGCCGTTTGACGTTGGACGTTGAATGAGGCGACCGGCGCCGCACGAAAGTAGAACTGCTCAAAAAAGTGTGAAAATCACTTAAATGTTTCTGGGCAGAATGCCCAAAATTTCGCACTGCGTTGAGGGCGAAATGTATTTGCCAAAAATAAATAATGCATTGCAGTCAAAAGGAAAAAAACTGAAAAATAAAATAAAAAATACAAAAAAAATTAAAATTACTACAAACAAAAAACAACTGTTTTTAATTGAAAGAAAGCGCACTTTCTTGCCGCTAACCTGGTTAACACACATAATTGACTTGAGTTTGTCGCACACAGCGTAGCAGTTTTTGGCTAAAAATAACTTTTGGCTGTATTCAGCACGTAGCAGACCCTGCTCTATTGCCTGCCTGCCACCATGAACTGAAAGGTAGTGACTTTGTGTCGGTTCTTTTGCTGCCAAACAAAAGGTAACAAAATCCTTGCAAAATCCCTGTTATAAATGAGTAGCTTTGTGTGTTTGTGGCGCTGCTGTTTTACTGCTGCTGCTGCTGTTTTCGGCACAAGAGTGGAAACCCATTTAATCCCTGACACCATTAATGCGAGTTGCGCAAATTAAAAAAAAAAAACAAAAACTAAAAAAAAAATGCCGCATCTGGATTTTTCGTGCATGTTGTTGGCAACAATGTGTTGGCCACTTTTTTGCTATTTGCCTTTTGCGGTTTTAGAAAATTTTCCTTTACCATTCTTATATTTTTGTTTTATTTAATACATTTTTCTTCATACTTTTTTCTTATTTTTCATTCTTTTCAAATTTTGAAGTTTTTTGTTTTGTTACCTTAGTATTTTAAACCCTACACTAATGTGAATGGATATATTCTATATCGACATTTGTTTGTTAACCTAGAAATAGAAGGTGATTTATATTTTTTGTCTTTTTATTTATTTTTATTATTTTGCTTGTTTTATTTTTTGTTTAATTATATTTAATTTATTTTATTATACTTTAATTTCATACTTATCTTTTGTTTTTTATATTTTCTTTTAATATAGTTTGTTGTTTTTTTTCTTTCTTTTCTTTTGTTAATTTTATTTCTTTTTACTTATCGTCACTATCATGCCAAAGGGGCGAATGTGTAATTGGATATATCTAGCCACAAAAGTCATAACCAAAAGGGAGAATTTGAAAAATATAAAATCTTGTCAAGCCAAACGGGCGAATCTTTCCTTTTTCGACATAACTATTTATTGGTACGAGATAAAATAGTAGTGTGAAGGCATTTATTATTTGTTTTTAAAGCACCTATCGATCTGCATCATTAATTAAAAATATTTTGTCAAACATTAATTTGCTATTTGTTATATGCAGGAAAAATGTTTGGCGAAATATTTTTAAATAATGATGCCAATAGATAGGTGCTTTAAAAACAAACAATTAATTCCTTAACATCACTATTTTATTTTGAGCTCATAAAAAGTTATAGCATAAAAAACAAAAATATTTGCGTTTTGGACAGGATATAGCCTCACAAAATTCGTATTTATAATTCAGTAAAATGTCCAAATCCAAAGATATTTTATATACGTGATAATAATTCATGAATAAACCAAAATAATAGAAAAAATTGAAATAAAACTAAATTTTTCTAATTTTTAAAGCACTTCAAACTTTAAAATTTGATTTCCCAACATTTTTAAAAATGCACATTCGCCCCTTTGGCATGACAGTGACGTTATCACCTATCATTTTTTAATTATTTATTTCTTTATTTCTTGATTTCTTGATTTCTTTATTTCTTTATTTCTTTATTTATTTATTTCTTTATTTCTTTATTTCTTTATTTCTTTATTTCTTTATTTCTTTATTTCTTTATTTATTTATTTATTTATTTCTTTATTTCTTTATTTCTTTATTTCTTTATTTCTTTATTTCTGTATTTCTTTATTTCTTTATTTCTTTATTTCTTTATTTCTTTATTTCTTTATTTCTTTATTTCTTTATTTCTTTATTTCTTTATTTCTTTATTTCTTTATTTCTTTATTTCTTTATTTCTTTATTTCTTTATTTCTTTATTTCTTTATTTCTTTATTTCTTTATTTCTTTATTTCTTTTTTTCTTTATTTCTTTATTTCTTTATTTCTTTATTTTTTTATTTCTTTATTTCTTTCTTTCTTTATTTCTTTATTTCTTTATTGCTTTATTTCTTTATTTCTTTATTTCTTTATTTCTTTATTTCTTTATTTCTTTATTTCTTTATTTCTTTATTTCTTTATTTCTTTATTTCTTTATTTCTTTATTTCTTTATTTCTTTATTTCTTTATTTCTTTATTTCTTTATTTCTTTATTTCTTTATTTCTTTATTTCTTTATTTCTTTATTTCTTTATTTCTTTATTTCTTTATTTCTTTATTTCTTTATTTCTTTATTTCTTCATTTCTTTATTTCTTTATTTCTTTATTTCTTTATTTTTTATTTCTTTATTTCTTTATTTCTTTATTTCTTTATTTCTTTATTTCTTTATTTCTTTATTTCTTTATTTCTTTATTTCTTTATTTCTTTATTTCTTTATTTCTTTATTTCTTTATTTCGTTATTTCTTTATTTCTTTATTTCTTTATTTCTTTATTTCTTTATTTCTTTATTTCTTTATTTCTTTATTTCTTTAATTCTTTAATTTTTTATTTCTTTAATTCTTTATTTCTTTATTTCTAAATTTCTTTATTTCCTTATTTCTATATTTTTTAATTCTTTATTTCTTTATTTATTAATTTATTCATTTTCATTCTAATTTTTTTATTTTCTTCGTATTTCATTTTTTTTAATTTTATTTTACTTATTTTATTTTCTTTTTTTATATATTTTTCTTTTTTTTATTTCTTTTTCTTTTATCCTTTTTGTTTTTTATTTAGATATTTAACAAAAAATTTAATTTCCTTTTTTTTATTTTTTTCTCAAAATATATATTTTATTTTTATATTATTCCAAAATTTTTTGCTTATGTCATGTTTTTCACGCTTTTGTTTTATTTATTTTGGCGTTTGTTGCACGTGACGGCATCACGTATTTTGCTCATATTTTATTTTATGACCACAAACAGAATTTATTTGCCGTTTGTTCGTGCAGTGGCAAGAAAACGGAAATAAAAAAACATTGAAAAAAAAAAAATAAAACAAAAAAACTCAGCAATTATTTCAAAATGACGCAGCACAAAATTTATTTGCTAAAATTAAATTTTACTGTCAAAAAAAAATCATATTAAGCCTAATTAGTGACAGACGTGATTGTTTTAAGTAATTTTGTGTGTTTTAAGAATTTAATAATTTCATAGTATATAATACAAACATATTTTTGTGTAATGTTTGGGCTACAAAAACAACGTTCAAATAACAATTTTACAAAAAAAAATATATTCTACAAAAACAACAATATTCGAAAATTTTCGAAAAATTTTTGTTAAAAAAAGGCGACATATACAAAGCAATGGTCAAAATCAACATTTTCAAAAAAAAAATATATATAAAATTTAAAATACGATTCACCTGATATATTGGACGCACTTGGGTGCTTCTTTAATCCCACTGGAACAGATTTAATTGTTAGTTTTTAGTTGTAAATTAAATTCAGCCATATCTTAGCCGCGGTAGCTCAGTGGTTAGTGCGTTGGACTGCGAACCGAAAGGTCCCCAGTTCAAGCCTGGACTGGTGCTAACAACATCTTTTCATAGAAACATTTTTCTATATCGCGCTACCTCTCGGCAGTAAATGGCAAACCTACGAGAGTAAAAACATTGCCTATGAAAAGCTCTCACCCGCCGTTCGGATTCGGCAATAAACTGTAGGTCCCACCACTTTGAGTACAAATATAACACGCACAGCTCAAAATGGTGAGAGAGCTCAGCCTAAGTTCTTATAGGACTGTAGTGCCAAACTATTATTATTATATCTCTTCTTTACACGTCCAAAAACCTCGTCTGGATGCCGAAAATCCATATTTTTGTGTTCTGCTCATTTTCTATGAATTCCCTTTATTGAGATCAATTGAATTTTTGGTTTACTAACAACAATTAACCAAATACCTTTAAAATAAAGGTTTCCTTATAACTCTCAACCAAAGACCTTTATTTTTTAAAAATAAAACTTATCTCGCAACAAAGAACTTTATATTTTTTGAAAAACAATATCTCTCAGTGAAAAACCATATGGAAATAAAGATTAATAGTTATCTCTGGTCTCTGTTTCTACTGAAATTAGAATTTGATTGATCGACTTTGGATTCAAAAGTCGCCAATTGTTTTACAAAAATCAGTAATTTTTGTACTAAAATGTCGAATTAGCTAAGAATTATATTTTCGGGTAAGAATAATTTCGAAAAAAAAAACTAAGTCCAAGGTAAAAACACAATCGAATTTAAAAAGTTGTGTTGCTGATAGTTTGGAAAAAGATAGGTGAATATTTGAAGTCCTTTAAAATTGTGTTTCATGGACTCTACTCTTGTTTTTCTAAAATGCCAAATTAGCTTAGAATAATATTTTTTGGTAATCATAATTTCGAATAAAAAACTAAGTCCAAGGTAAAAACACAATCGAATTTAAAAAGTTGTGTAGCTGATAGTTAGGAAAAAATCGGTAAACATTTGAAATTCATTAAAATTGTGTTTGTGGGACCCAAAACTCAATATTTTTATGCGTCAATTCAGAAAAAACTCTCCTGATTCTGACATGAATTATAAAATAGCGCTTCTCGAATTCTCATTAGAGAACTTACATAGCCAAAAGAAGAAGTTTTCCCGCGTGATTTCGGGAGTTTTCAATTGCGAATTGAGCATACCATATTCAAAAATGAATAATTTTCTGCCCCGAAATTATAATATCGAATCTCGTAAGGAAATCCTATTACATTATAATTTCGGGGCAACGAATTGTTGTACAAAAATATAGTATTAATATAGAATGATATTTGTTGTTTAGCATGCATTCGAATAGAACGAAGTACGAAGTAAAAATATAAAACAGTTTTCTCGAATGAACTGAAAACTTGTCTTCCTGATAGTTTGGAAATATTGACGAAATTTCAAAAATCTATTTATGAGTTCCTATATAGTTATCTTCATATTTTATTTTTTCAAAACTCTTTACATGTCTTAGAACAAATTTCCGATTTTCTCACTTTTTCAACTGCGACCACCACAAAACCAAAAATCGCTGAAATTCCGCAACATGAAAATCAATATACCCGCATGCTGACGCGTAACTTGCAAACTGCCAAAATATAAAAATTAACATATTAAATTAAACTACAAAGTCATTCCAGTACAATCAGTCGCCCGAAAGTCACCTTCTGGCAAAGCCGCACGAACTAATGCGAAATGCATTTGGCAAACATGCGACAATCACGTTAAGCCCACCACGACTTTGTAGCGCGACATGTGGGACATTTTAAATTTATCAAAAAACTAAACCTCGTTATGCGCGCCGGAGATTTGAACCGTTGATAGGCATATGTGGGGCCATGCAAGCAAATAACGCAACACTACAGTTGCAAGTAAAACTAGTACTAGCTACTACTGTAGTGAGTAAAAGTGGTAGTAGCAAAAGTAGCCAACGACCCAGACCAACGACCGGATGGCAATATGGCCGCATGGCATGTCATGGCAGCATGCATGTGCGGTAATCTGGCAAGTAATGACTTTTGTGGTGGCGCGCGCGCGAATTCACCACCAAAGCAATGCGCTGTTGTTGACATTTGGCGGCGCAAATAACTGCAGTAGGCGCTTGAGTATGGCAACACTGTTCGTGTGGTGTGTGCTGTGTGCTGCGTGCTGCGTGTGTGTTGTGTATTTGACCCACTGTGCGCGTGCAGGGATACAGCGTAAAACTCCTAATACAAACAAACTAATCCCTGGCATGCATGTAAATTCATATTTTGTTATTTTCTGCTACTTCTTTTGCTTCTACTTTTTTTTCTAATTACCTTCGTCACGTGAAATGTCAACTTTTGGTCAGCAGTTTGCCTGCTGTAATCTCGTTGCTGACAAACATACACAAATCCATGGGGGAGAGGTAAAGGAAGAGTTTGCTTTACCTAACAGAAAAATCGCCTACAGCATTTTGTATAAACTGTTTTTTTTTTTACTTTCTGTGGCATTTTTAATTTATTATATTTTTTCTGGCTACCGTTTCTGTTAACTAAATTAGACCGCAAATATGCGGCAACACGATACGGCGACGACTCTGCGACTCGTGAGTTTGTCTGCCGCAAAAGAGCTGCCAACATGCACGTGAAATAACCGCAACCAAACGAGAGCGAAACCCACAACCGCAAATGCTGCGGCATTTTTGCACATTTAAATGTTTAAATTTAAATTAGTTCAACATGTATATTGTATGTTTTATCTATTTTTAATTTAAAACTATTTAAAAAGGTCGTTATAAAAATTAAATTATTTCACTGGCACCACTTGCAAAGTAAAAAATAAATGTTTAACTTAAAATTCTGGTGATTCTTAACTATTTATGTAATTGAAAAAATGTATGTTTAAAGTTTGCTTCATGTCTTCAGTCGCACATTTGGGTAGGAGGTTTCAAAATACTGTTTGAGTTCTGTACTGAATACACCTTCGTGCGATTTATTTAATAGCTGGCTAAAAAAATATTTCATACTCTACCCCAGTAGGTAAAAATACAATGATTAGTTTGTGATCATAGTCATAGTACAATTTTTTATTAGTACACACAGAAAAATTCATCAATTTGATGAATTTATTGATAAATATTATGAATTTATTCATACATATTATGAATTTATTCATAAATATTATGAATTTATTCATAAATATTATGAATTTATTCATTAATATTATGAATTTTGCTACGAAGTAACAGATTCATCATTTCGATTCCACCGTTCATTAAATAAAATATTGATATATTCATCATTATGTTATATATGAACTTAATCATATATCGAACATCATAGTGAAGACCACTTTATTCATTACAATGAATTTAAATCGTCATATTGATGAATTAAATCATAATATGAATAATTGAAATTTGTTTGTAAATTATTCATAATATTTATGAATTTAATATTTAATATGATGAATATTGTTGAACAAATATTTTTTTTTTTCAAACAAATAAATTAATTGATGGATATTTTTTTTAAAAACGAAAAAAAATATGTTTTTACAACGTAATTAAAAAAAATGTCCATTCCAACTACTACTGAAGTGCTGTGCTCCCATATATATTTACTGCATGCATCAGTTCGACACGTTTCGACAAGCTTCGACTGTTTCGAGAACCTTCTACTCGTTTCGTGAATGACGCATGCTTTGGCATCTCATTCGCACCCATGTGTTTCAATGTGCTGATCTTCCATCTCTTGCTCGCACATTGCTTATTCATAACATTGCTAAGAATGATTGTCCGTCTCATTCTAACACATTGCTTAGTGCACTGAATTGTCTTGCATCTCGTTTATTATTGTTCATTGCTTGTACAGTGGAGCAAATTACCTCTTTTCGTAACAATATTTTTCGAAAAAAAAAATCAGAAATATTTTTGTAAAAAAAACCGATAACAAATTTTCTTTTCTCAAGAAAATACGGTATACCCAGATAGCAAAATGCTTGCATTGTTTCCGCATTGTGAGCACACGCCTGATAAAAAAGTCGCCCGCGTGCGCGCACAGAGTAGCAATCGTGTGTCCGCAATTGAGACTCAATACGCTCGCACTTGTGCGAGGCATTTGTGAGTCGCATCTGATCATCAATATAATCGCACGAGTGCGTACAAAATTTTAAAATTCAAAATAAGGCGCAGCTGACGCGTCTCGAAGGCAATTTTATCGGCATGCTACTCTTATAATCGCCCGATAAATGAAGAACATTATGGGCGTGTCCGGATCGATTTCAACGACGATTGACTGGCTCCTTGTGATCCAAGTCTATGCGCTCGGTGAAGTTGGCGTCTGTTTGAACAGCAGCGTCTCCTTCGGCTGATTGTGATACAAATGCGACCAGTCGTTGAAGCTCAAATAGTCATTCATGCTGCACTCCTCGAAGTTCTCATTGAACCTGTAGATTTGTTTGAGTGAGTTGGCGGGCACGATGAGTATGCGAAGCACACACACTCGGATTAGTCCGCAGCCAGGAGTTGAACACTTATGATCAAAAGTGACGTTTTATAACACAATATTTTTTAATTATTAATAAACAGAGAAAATTAGAAAAATTATAGATTTTCAAATTGTACACCGTAGACGCACGAATGCGAGTTTTGTGATTTTGTGTGCTCGCACTCTGCTAGCATAACGCACTCATGTCGTGCGCCTGATCTGATACGATTTTTTGGTTTGGTTTTTGAGTGCACGCACTATGATCTCACTATGCAATCACGTCGTGCGAGTTTTGTAATTTGTATGTGCACGCACACTGTTTTCATATCGCACTCATGTCGTGAGCCCGCACTAATGAGACTTTCGTGATTTTTTTGTGCTCGCACACAGCATTCACTACGCACTCATGTCGTGCGTCCGCACGTTGTGTGTTCATTTTGTTCGCATATAGCACGCACGACATGATTTTTTGTGCGACGCACGTTTGCTATCTGGGATATTAAATATTTTTTTCGAAATTTTATTTTTTTCAAAAATAAATGTTTTCAAACAAGAACTACTTGAGAACTGAAAAGTATGGCAAAACATGAACGAAAAATAAATATTTTAATTGAAATTTTCTTTGATGAACAGCATTCTTCAATATGATGTACATATGTGTTGTATTTTATGTATGTGTTCATTAATATGACGAAAAGTATTTTTCACATACAGTAGATCATATTGAAGAAAACTTTTTCGACAATTACCAAGCGTTCATCATATTTATGATCGCATTCATAACATTGATGTCGTTAGTCATTCATATTTTGAATCGTTCTTCAATAAAATGAATCATGATTTGAAGAACGGAATTCATCAATATGATGTACATTTTTTCTCTTCATAGTACAAGTTCTATGTAGCATCGATGCATCGTCGATTGTGTAACCCTATTTTATATGTATTACAATTTGAAAATGAAAATATACGGCCTCATTCCAACTGGCCATATGTATTACTCAAGCATCGAAACAAGCCCACCCATTCCATGTACTATTCGGCTTTCAACCGAACCACGCATTATAGAGAAATATTCCTCAGTCGCTCGATACGTTTGTGGAACAATAATCGAACTGTTCGTTTTCTATACATTTTTGACATTGGCAAATTCAAGACAAACATCCACCTACATTAGTCCATCTCTCTTTCAATATATCATTCTTTCCTATAATCAATTTTATGAACTGTGTTCAAATTGGAAGCATAACCTGAAGTAAAGAATTATCTTCTCATTATAAATTATAAGCAAAATATCATAAATAATAATTTATGATATTTTGTATATAAATTATGGGACCGAAGCGTAACTTAATTAAATCTTTTCCCTTATTTTGAAAAAAAAAATGTAATTATTCCCTACACCGCCGGGATTTTAGGATGTTTTAACTCCTCTAATGCGTGATAAAATATAAAAAAACTTGATAGTTCAGAAACTATGGGGAACTTCATCGAAATAAATTTTTTATTCGACGGGAAAAACTCCAGGGTTATAAAACTAAATTGTTTTTGATTTTTAAAATAGTGAGGCGTATACGTAACTTTTTCTAAGTTAAATGTATTTAATTTTTTAAATTGTTATTTTTATTTGAATGCGTGATCATAAAGCTTATATAAACCATTAATTTTGATGTTTTAATGTACATAACTTGGTTGGAGTTGATAAATCAAAAAAACTAAGTACACAGTTATTCTTTACTTTTTGGTCACTATCTAATCGCAAAATTTCATGAAAATCGGAAGACATCGTGCCAAGATTGATATTTCTAAAGTGGAATGACCCTACAAGATTCGCATAAATAACACCAGTATTTTTATTTGTTTTGATATCACAACCAAAATGTGTCGAGATGTCGATAGATTTTTTCAATTTTGAAGCCAAAAGTTCTATACAAACAGTCGAAAAATATCGAACTGACAAATTGTTCGTTTCCCAAACCTAGGTTTTACAATTATTGAAATTCAAATCCACAGTTTGGTACACTGATTTCTTTGGAATTAATTTCAAAATTATAATACATTTTTAAAACATACTTGAAATTAATATATAAAAAAATTCAAGAAAATTAAAATTTTACAATACCACCTTTGGATCCTTTGGCAAACATTTCAATGTACTTCACTAAAATGTACAAATAATGGCTTTTGAAAAAATAATAAAAACAACGTTCGTTAATAAAAGAAAACCAAGCAGAAGATGAAAAAATAGCAATTTCGCTGTAAGAAATAAATTTACTGCCCTTTAATTTTACTTCACCTGTTTCCGTGAAAGCCCTCGAACAACACGAATGCAAACGAAAAATGAACAAGTATAAAATAAATGAAAAAGCGGGATAATAAATAAAAGCAGGTACCTACTCATTTGTAAGTGGACGAAGAAACTTAATACTATATATAAACTTATGCCTTTTTTGCAATAAAAAGAAATATATAAATTTAAGTAAAATGAAGAAAAGTCTAAAATAAATATTCTCTAATAGGGTTGAGTGTTTTGTTAGTGCGTTGAAAAGAAAATAGGCTGTAAAACTGTTTCTTGTCTTATTAGTAAAAATACTTTATACGACTAGCATTGACTCTGTTTTCTCATTTTTGCTATAAATGCTGTGAAGAGATTGAATTGCAAAGAATTTTTACAACTTCATTTTTATTTGAATTTTATTATTCGACCAGAACGGTTTTTATGATGCATGTTACAAATATTTTAATGAAAAAAAAAGGTTTTTCTTACTCTTAATCATATTCAAGTATTCGGTGAAATGTAGATTTTATTTTGCAAAGAATTTTATTGATTTCCATATGTGGTCATAATTGTGTGTACAATATATAGAGTCATAAAGATTTTCGATAAAGTTGTTTTAGTGTTTTTGCAAAATAAATATTTGCTTTTAAAGTTTGTTGTATGAAAAGTCATCATTTCTTTTGTCAAAGCAACTAAAATTTTTTTTTATTTCTTTTCTTCAAAAACTTTTTATATGATATACATAATTTTAAATATTTTTTATTACATAGTATTTGCTATAAAATAACTATTTGCTATAAAATTTTTTAGCATTACTCTGAATAATAACTGAATAACACTGTGTAATACCAAAGTCTCAAAACCAAACAAATAACATTTTCTAAAAGGTTACGATACTTATCGTCACTATCATGCCAAAGGGGTGAATATGTAATTTTTGACATTTGCTTTTTTACATTTTTTAATGTAGTTTTTCCTCAAGTATATTGTGTCAAAATCGTGTATGTTTTTTTTTTTTTTAATTTTTAACCACAAAAGACAAAACCAAAAGGGCAAATCTTTTCGTTTTTTTACCAGAACTTTTTATTGGTACAAGATAAAGTAGTGGTTTAAAGTTATAAATAGATTATTTTTAAAGCACCTAACGATTGGCATCATTATTTAAAAACATTATGCAAACATTTTTCAAAAAGTATTTTGAAATAATGATGCAATTTTATAGGTGCTTTCAAAGCAAACAATTAATTGCTTTACAGTAATATTTTATCATGTACAAATTAAAAGTTATGGCAAAAAAACGAATATATTCGCCCTTTTGGCACGATAGGATTTTTAATTTTTCTATTTGCAAGCGATAACTTTTTATTGGTACAAGATAAAACAGTGGTGTAAAGACATTAATTGTTTGTTTTTAAAACACCTATCGATTGGCATCATTACTTTTACATATAGTATATAATTTTATTGAATTATGAAAACATAATATGTTATGGCATAAATTATAGGTACAACTTAAAGTCATTAATTTTTGTGTTTGACTGGCCAATAACTTCAATCAGATTAAACCAAATTTCATGTAGTTTATTTCAAAATATTAGCTGAAGTTTTCTAAATGGCATATCAAAAAATTGGATGGATAACTCAAATCTGTAAAATGTTTAAGTCCAAAATATGTAGAAAACACGAAAATAGCATACTATATTTATTTTACGTAATAACTCAAAAAATTGAGGAAATCTGAAAAAACAGAGTACGAGGTCGTGATTAGAATCTTAATATGCATTGGAAAATCATACTAAGATCGAAGATAATTTTTTTTTTGTTGTGCTGTGTAATAAATCGTACTAGGCAATGTGTTAGAAAGATACTGAAAATCATCCAGCGCACTCCGGCAGTGTGCTAGTGAGAGATGTAAGATCAGCGCATTAAAACATATGAGTGCGAATGAAATGCAAATAACATTCAGCATTCATGAAAAGTGTGGAAGGTTCTCGAAGCATGTCGCAGCGTATCGAAACGTATCGAACTGTTGTATGCAGTATATAAGAGCGCCGCATCTGAAGCGCAATTAATAATATTTATTGATGTAATTTAATGCAAACATAGTGTTTTTATTTTGTGCACAATCCAGAGATACGAATTTGTATTGTATGCACACAAAAATTTCACCAACTACCAGTATTCATCATATTGATGATTTCATTCATTGAACTAAAATCGTATTTTTCAATGTTTTTCACTTTTAATATTTTTTATAACATCAAATTTCAAAAAAAAATTGTCTCTATTTACACATTTATGTATTTATAATTTTTATAAGATTTATGATATTTAAGCTAATGTGGTTTGATGAACAAAATTCATCAGTATGATGTACATTATTCATTAATATGATGAAATGGAGTCTTCGCATAATTAGCAATTAATTTATTATAACTCGTATAAGAATTATAAATACATGAATGTGTAAATGGAAACAAATTTGTGTTTAAAATTTGATGTTAAAAAAAAATATTGAAAATGAAAAACATTTAAAAAATACGATTTTAGTTTAATGAATTAAATCATCAATATGATGAATACTGGTAGTTGGTGAAATGTTTGGTGATATTTTTTTGTGTGTGTAGATAAATTTCTTTTTAGTTCACATCCGATGCTATTTTATTATTTTCTATTCTAAAAATTAGGAAACAATATTTACTTTGATGATTCATTTAAACAGCCACAATAAGTTGATTATTCTGTCATCTTCTAAGTCAATTGAGCGATTCCAAGCTATACGTTTGTCTGGAATATATTTCAAAGTTCCTAAAAATGAAAATTTTGAATTACTTAACAAAAATGTTCACCGAACAATAGTAAAATTAAATAAAAAGTATTGATAACGGTCTAACCATATAAAAATGTAATGCATAAAAGATTAACTAAAATTTAGAAATTCCATTTGAAATTCAAAACATGTCAATTATAATTCATAAAATCAATTTGAAATTTAAAATTGTCAATTGCAATTCAGAATTTATCGTCGAAACATAAAAAAAAGAAAAAATAATTGACATAAATCTAGCAATCGACATTAATTGTATTCATTAATCAATCTAGCAATGCAATTCACTAATTTAATGAAAACATTTGCTATTCTTCGTTAATTCAGTAATGTTGTTTGCTAATATGAATATTTGTACATCCATGCAGCAAATTAGTCGGCGCAGTTTCAGCAATTTTATTTGCTAATTCAGCAATTATATTTGCTAATTCAGCAATTTTATTTGCTAATTCAGCAATAATATTTGCTAAAACTGCGCCGACTAAATTATTTGCTGCATTGACCTAAAAAATTCATATTAGCCAACAGAATTGCTGAATTAACGAAGAATAGCAAATGTTTTCATTAAATTAGTGAATTTCATGGGATTGACTGGATTGATTAATGAATGCAATTAATGTCGTTTGCTATATTTACGTCGATTATTTTTTCTCTGTACTAACATCATTAAACATACTAACTTTTCTCACCAATTATTCGATTATAATGTTGAAAACAAGTATAACAAAATAAAGTTATTTTGAAACCTGCAAATTGTATGAGTTCAAAACTCAACAACTTCTGACGATCGATGATGTTGATGACGTTATAAAAAATGTTCTTGTCGTCGTCGTGTTTTTTTTTTTTGTTCTCATTGCAACTGTGGTATTTGATGAATTCATTGCATGCAACGTAATGTCGCAAAGTACACAGTGACAACAACAACTACAACATGTACGAATGGCACACGAGCAACCGATGGCGAAGGTGGGTGGCACATGTGCAGGTTGCACATGACACGTGATTGAGTGAAGGAATGACTGCAGCAGTGAACGAAGGATTTCGCGAGGTGATGTAAGTGTTGCTTGTTCTGCAGATGTCTTAGAAGTGAGAAAGAGATAAAAGTATGAACTTCCACATGCGTATCTTTAACTGGGTACGTGGTGTTGGTGTAGGAGACTTATTTAGGTTTTGTATGTATTTGCGCCTTGAATTACATGCATTGCGCGTGTTGGCGACATGTAACGTTATCATTAATGCCTGAGATTAGCTGGATTAGTGTTGGAATTTGTCAGCTACAAAATTTCTATTTCTTATAATTTTATTTTTAATTTTTTTTCTTCATCCTTTTATTATTTATTTTAAGTTTTATAAATGAAATAAGCGCCAAGCGTTAGAAACACAGCAAAAGTGAAATTTGGCAACAACGCATTACTTTTCATATCATCAATGTTAAACACAAGGAAAAATCAATTTTGCAGGCAACATATTAGGTTTGCTACAATATTTTTTGAATTTCTTGAGTTTTAAAATAAATATGTTTATAATATACAGATTGTTTGGTGCATCGATGTCAACAATACAGGGGGTTATTCTATGATTAAATAAAATAAGAAAATATAATATAAAAAAAAAGTTCAATTTTGCACCCAGTTTAGAAATGCATATTACTGAAATAACCTAGTCAAGAAAATTTGTTATTGATATTTATACAGTTAGTAATATAATTATATAATAATGTTAATACGAAATTTGGCAACATCGCTTTTGCTTAATTATGTTTATTTGTAATGTTTTTAATGTTTTTTTTTTGAATGCCATATAAAATATTTTGTTCATTAATTTATTATCCAAAATAAATAATATTAAAATATTTAGCAAAATGCTGCGCGACTAAAATGCAAACATTTGCATAAATTCCCACATATTTTACAATGTATTTATTATGATTTTAATTTGCAATTTCCCGACGACTGAATATCGTCTAAATTATGCGATAATGTTCCATATAAACAAATTTCAATTAAAATACGCTGCTGATTTAGCGCTGAAAATTAAGCCAATATTTACACACAATGGTTTACACACACACACACAAAGGCACAGACACATACAATGCACCACACAATCATAAATAAGTGTCACATTTTGTGGGTGTGGCTTTAAAGCCAATAAACATGAAAAATTATTTGAAAATGCGTTTTTCACTTAAACAAATTGTGCGGTAGTCACGTTATTTAATAGATTTACAGATACCAACACAAACATACATACACAGACACACACACACATGTGTCCACCTCAAATTCACGCAGATACCCAGTGGGAAATATCATTAGTTATTTCATAAAAATGTACCTATGTAAGGACAGAATCTTCGATGACGATTTGGATTTTTGGTCTAAAAAATATTAATCAAATTTTTCACATAACAGAGATACTATTCAGAGATGCCGGCGTCAGCAGTCCAGAAGTATGTGCGCTGGACTTGCATTTTAAAGGTCTCGGGTTCGAATCTCGACTTGGGCATGGGCGCTGCGATAAAACATAGTGATTTCTCAGAACAATGGATCTGTCTGAATGCTGTGGATCTTAGTAAATATTCAAAAAAAAAAAGACTCATCAATATTAAAAAAAATCATGTATAGCATAGACGAAGATATCATAAATGTTTGTCAGGCTTTTTTCTTAGATGATTCTCCACGAAATGTATATTGGAAAACGTTGTATTTTTTAATGATAATTCTTTGAAAGTTCATTCAACAATATGTTAGTTGACAAAAAAACAATGACAGATTTTTATAATTCACTTCATATATCATACTTCATATCGTCGTTGTAGAACGAAAATTCACCAAATACATTTTTATGAAAAACTTAAATTTCGAGTTTTTTGTTTAATATTATAAAAAGTAATGCATTTTTAAAGTTGAAGTATCAATTGATAGATTTATATTTTTTTAACATGTGGTAAAAAAATGGAGATCACCGATTAACAATTGTCAGATATATAAAGATTTTAATAAATGAATATTTGGCATTTTGAAAAAGTATTTGGTGACTTTTCATACTACACCGACGATATATATACGAGAATTTGATAAGAAAATGAAAATATTGTATTTATTCTTAAAATCCCTTTCATTCCGTTCAATGTAAACCACCTCCGAAACAATGCATCAACGTTGTTTTCAATCCTCGAAACAGTTGATCAATTCTTTTTCCTAGATGACCTTTAATGCCTTCTCGATTCAGCTTTCAAACTCCACAATTGTGCGAAACGGTGTCTCCTATGCGGTCTTTTGAGTTTATTAAATGGCCAAATCTTAATCAGACACGATCTTAATCAGATAAATTAACATGTTGTGGAATGTTGTTCGAATTTTTGCCGAAATAATCACGAAAAAACAATGCAGTGTAAGAGAGCGCATTATTGTGATGCAAAAATCAAGAGTTGTCCGGCCTTTTGAGACGAATATCTTCAAGTAATCGATGCATAACGCGAATATCATAGTCCTTTTTGACAGTTTGGCCCGGCGGAAGGAATTCATAATGCACCACACCACTATAATCGAAGAAAACTTGAGTTTTTGGACTTGACTCACCTTTTGCAGGATATTTGCTGGATTGGTCGGTGGTTTTCGGGACGTAAGCTTAGATCCAAATCTCATTTACATTAATGACTATTCAATAAATTCAAAAGATCGCTTAGTGAAGACCGTTTTGATTGAATTGAGGAGAAAGAAGAAGTCATTCAAGGTCATCTTGGAAATCAATTTTAAGAACTGTTTTGAAAATTGTAAAAAAAAACTTTGGTATATGTATATTGTATCGGATTGGGATTACTTTCAAGGGGAGGAATTGTAAGACTTTAAGAAAAATAAAGAATTTTAGAGTGTTTATCAGAATTCGACTTAATTGCTGACTAAACTAAATTTTGTCGGTAATGCAGTGCTGGCTTTGCTTATTTAGCAAATTTTCGAGCAGGCATAATTTAACTAAATTAAATGACTGCAAAACGACATATCGTCACTATCATGCCAAAGGGGCGAATGTGCAATTTTTGACATTTGCGTTTTTTACATTTTTGAATGTAGGTTATCCTCAAGTATGCTGTGCCAAAATCGCGTGTCATTTTGTTGGATATTGCTAGCCACAAAAGACAAAACCAAAAGGGCGAATTTGAAAATTTGAAAATCTTGTCATGCCAAAAGGGCGAATCTTTTCGTTTTTTCGCCATAACTTTTTATTGGTATAAGATAAAATAGTGGTGTAAAGGCATTTATTGTTTGTATTCAAAGCACCTATCGTTCTGCATCATTAATTAAAAATATTTTGCCAAACATTAATTTGCAATTTGTTATTTGCAGGAATAAATGTTATGCAAAATATTTTTAATTAATGATGCAAATCGATAGGTGCTTTAAAAACAAACAATAAATGACTTTACATCACTACTTTATCTTGTACCATTAAAGAGTTATAGCAAAAATGAAAAGATTCGCCCTTTTGGCATGGCAAGATTTTCAATTTTTCCAATTTCTTAGTTTTTTTGCTTTAATTTTTTATTGGTGCAAGATAAAATAGTGGTGTAAAGGTATTAATTTTCAAGCACCTATCGAACTGCATCATTATTTTAAAATATTTTGCCAAACATTTTTTTTTCAATTTAGTTTAGTCAGCAATTTAGTCAAATTCGCATGCACCCTTAATTCTGTACCCAAATACCAGTTTATATTTGATCATGGATTATAAGATATACTTATATCATCACCTTATATCATCACCTTATCATATACTTATGGTCATCACCGAACTCATTTCCTGCTGGGTGCTTTGTGTGCATGGCACCAACACAAACACCCACTAAAACAACAAACATCAATCTTAATTATGTTAGAACTCATTTTGTTCTAATGTGTTTAATGTGTGAGTGAGTATGTGTGCGTGTGTCTGTGTGGTATGGTATGTCCTTGCATGTGTTTTAGTTTCCAGCGCATCCTCTACATTTTAAATTAGTCACTGAAAAGCAATGATTAATTTGTTTGTGTGTTTTTCTCTGCAGTTGATTTAAATTGTAACCGAGTTATTCGTGGCTAATGTGTTGCTAAATTACTTCAAATTTATCAGCATGACAGTGATACAGGACAATTGTGTTAATTTTGGTTGAAATGTTGTGTTTTTGACATTTAACAAATTTTGATACCTTTTGTCAAATTTATTTTGATGTACCTGACATTTGATTATTATTTTAAAATTCGATAATGAAAATAAAAGTATGAAAATAAAAGTATTTTGAAAGTTGTGCAAAAAATCATAATTGTCTGCACAAATAAAATTTATTTATCGATAATGAAAACCTTTTCAAATTAAATTAGATAAATATTATGAAGTTCATGATATATAAAACAACTAGTATAATATGTTTATTGCAAATATAATATTTTTTTTGCAAACGTAATAGGTGTATTACAAAGATATTGTAGTATTTCAAACATAATATGTTTATTTCAAACATAATATGTTTATTACAAACGCAATATGTTTATTGCAAACATAATATGTTTATGGCAAATATAATATGTTTGTTGCAAACATATGGTCCGCCGATATATACTGATTGATATTAGTATTATAGGTTTTGCAGAAACATAATATGTTTACAATAAACTAATTTTTTATATATATATTTTTTAAACAAACTATAAATTTATATTATTTAAAATAAAAAAAAATAAAATTTAAGAATCTCTTTATTACTCGTATATAAAAAACTTCAATATGCTAATACTACAGATGGTCGTATATTCTACACAGTCTACTAAATGCCTGCAGCAACAATATAAACATAAAGAACAACAACAACAACAATAACAAATGTTAACCTAAGAATTTCGGTCATGAATAACAAAACAGTCATTCATTCAATCTGCAACGTCTACAAACCTCTTAAGTTGCTCGCACCATGAAGCGCATTGTGTTTGTGTTGGTTAAATGTTGTACGTATGCGTCTGTGTCTGTGTTCAATGGTTCAAGGTGTGTGTGTGAATGGCATACGTGAGCTGCTATAAAAAGCAACACAAAGTGAACAACAAGAAGAACAACAAGAACAGCAATCAGCCAACAGCAACATTTATTTTATTGACTGCCATAAATAAGCAGGGAAAACCTAATCCCCGAATGGCGTCCATCACGCTTTCCGCAATGCGCCTTGCTGCTGCTGGTTCGGATTTAACTACAACAGACCAGTCGAAAATTCAAACCAACCCATTTCAAGACCCGTACAACGTGCGCGCAAAAGACGCAGAAAATCGCGCGCCAAATCTGCGAAAGGACTCTGCCGCTGTCTCCTTTTGTGCGTCTGTGTGCGGTGTGAATTATTCAACACATATTTACGATTATGCATGGCGTAGTGGCACGAGTGTGGACACGAGTATGAGTACGATGAGCACGACCATGAGCATAAACATGTGTGTGTGCGCTCCTATATGAAGTCAACAATCTGCTGCTGAGAATGACGTTGCGAAGATGGACCGTCAACGTCGTTGGACGTTGGTCGACTGCGTCGCATTTAATGTTCGTGATTTAGTGGCCATTCAATCAACATGTTGTGCATACACAATGATTTTTCATAGTTTTTTCACTTTCTTTTCATTTTTCCCTTTTGGTATTTCTTGAATCTTTTGCTATAATCATTTGTATTTTATATACTTACATAAATTTCGTACTTAATTAACTGGAACCTTAGATATTTTAGCTTTAATAACTTGGAAAAATGGTTCATCAAAATGATGTACGCAGAAAAAGAAAGTTCATCAATATTATGAATCAACACACATTGCTGAATATATCTTTATATTAATAAAAAATGCATTGCAATTAAAAAAATCAATTTTTAAAAAAATATTATTAAAGTATATTATAAATTACGGCATTTGTAATTTAAAATTTTTTTTTTCGTAATAAATTTTTTTCCAACAACATTTTTTTATGTTTTTTTTTTTAATTATTTTCTAAAAAAACTTTAGTTTGTAAAAAAAAATGTCCATTAATTAAAATATTTTGAAAAAAAAAATATAAGTTCAACAATATTCATCATATTGAATATTATATTCATAAATATTAAGATCAATTTACAAATAAAATTTAAATAATTCATAGATATTATGATTATATTCATCAATATGACGATTCTTAATCATTGTATTGAATATTGCGTTCATCACTATGATGTTTGATATTATGCATAAGTTCATATATTTTATGAATGCATTCATCAATATGTCATTTAATGAACGGTGGTATCAATATGATGAATCTGTTAGTTTGTAGCAAAACTCATAATATTTATGAATTCATATTGATGATTTTTTTTTTTTCTGTGTGATAATGAAGAATATTATAAGAGCTGCCGAAATCCATTGCAATGGCACTATCTTCAACAAGAGTGTCACGCTGCTCGGGTATGCTGATGATAACGACATAATTGGACAGAGGCATACGAGCACTCAGTGTAGCATTATCCAGTTTAGAGAAGGAATCGTTTTGAATGGATTTTACGATGAACGATGAACGATGACGAGACGAAGTACGTGGTGCCAACAAACAAAGAGTCTTGGACAGTACGTCGCCATTGACACCTACTGGACTTCGTCTACTTAGGAATAACAATGTCAATCTTGAAATTAGCCGAAGAATAACTCTTGCCAACAAGTGCTACTTTGGGCTCAGTAGGCAAATTCTGAAGTTTCGATGGACAAAAACTATGTTTTAGGACCGTTCGAGAGAAAGAGTCTTCGGTCGTAATAGGTCTTAAAAGTTACATTATGCTGCTAGAGTTTACCACCAATTTTTTTTTTTTTTTGTGGAAAAAACATTTTTTTCAAAAATATATTTTTTATATATATAACTTTTTATTAATAAAAAGTTGTAATTGTAATAAATATATTATAAAACATTTTACTAATTTATGAATGTCGAGCAAGCATTATATAAGAAATAACACACAAGAACTACTTGAGAACTAAGAAGTACAGCAAACAATGGACGAAAAAAAACATTTTGATAGAAATTTGTTTTAATGAACAGAGTTCTTCAATATGAAGAACTAATATGTTGTATTTTATATTTTGGTTCATTAATATGATGAAAGGTATTCTTCACATACAGTTCATCATATTGAAGAACACTTTTTCGACAATTACCAAGCGATCTTCGTATTTATGATAGCATTCATAACATTGATGGCGTTAGTAATTAATATTATGAATGGATCTTCAATACAATGAATCATGGTTTGAAGAACGGAATTCATCAATATGATGTATATTTTTGTTCTGTGTGCTCGCGCATTCTCCTTGAAATTGAAAAAGTACAAAAAATCGACATTTTCTTTGGTTAAAGCGTTCTAAAATCGGCATGGGTCGTTATTTTTACATGTAATTTGTTTTACAGATATTCTTAGGTGTGCTGAATCCAAATTGGAGGACATTAATAGATACCATCTCTAATTTTTTAAGTCTATTACGATCCAAAAAAAAATGTATGTAGATGGTAAAAAAATAAAAATAAGGATTTAAAGAGTTTTTTACTTCATCTGCAATGTGCGAACATAGGACATTATTTTTTTTACTTAAATTTTTTGTGATAAACTCAAGCAGCACAATACAACTTTTAAGCCCAATTACCACTTTGCGAAGAAATTTCGATCCGCCGTAATACACATGGCTTGGTTGTTTCCGACCAGACCTCTTACAGGGGGTCTTACAGGGGGTCTTACAGGGGGTCTTTAGCTGGTTGCTCAAATTAACGGAATTCACCAACGCGAATGTGAAACTAGGAATTGTGTAGCAGAGTCTATGGGTAACTCACTGGAATCAGTTTACTAAATTGCGCATACACTACATCGATCTGTGAATATTAGTGGTTTTTAATCAAAAAAACTCAAACTGTTCAATTGTGCTTTCATGACGATAAACAGCATTATATAGCAACGAGATGTTATCAGCTGATTAATTGCCTATTTTACCACAATATTCTATTAAATTTTAATCTCTTTTCAAAAACGATTTTCCCCATAAAGCCGAAATGTGTGTCCTAAAACCCTCCCAAAATTGGCATTTATATTAATGGCTTCCGAAGTCAAACTCATAACACATAATATAAGCGTAATAATCGAAATTAATAACCTCTGTGGAAATCCCGCGGCATTCGGTTGCAATAACAAAAGTCAGCGGTTGGATGGTTGGATGCATTGGTTCAAGTATGAATTACAGAAAATTTTAGAAGTGCTCTATACGGAGGGGGGGAGGGTGGTTAATATAGGGTACTTATTCGTGTGTGTTTTGTTGTATTCGTCGCTATATTTAGCTGATGTCTGTGTGCATTTGTGCATCGTCTTTGCCGTCATTCGTTCGTTCATTCGTTCGTTTGTATTTAATGCACATTATTACGTTACAACGTACTGCGAATACAGATGGCGCTGCATCATTCGACTCCATAATTGTTGTATGTGGATGATGCTGTTGAAGGTATTTGTTGTAGTTGTAATTGTTTTTGTAATTGTTGTAATTGTTGTTGTTGTTGTCGTGAAAAATATGTGCAGCTCTGTGAACTTTGAACTTTTACGAAATGTAATAATATAAGTTTGGAACGAGTGGAATGTGAAAGGTTGCGCTAGTTTCATTCTCTCTTCACCTGATACTTTCTGTACTATGCTCTATATTTTCTTCTGTGTAGTACATTGAAAAAATGCTTCGTTGTAGAACGAAAAGTCACCAAATACATTTTTAAGAAAAACTTAAATTTCGAGTTTGTCGATTAATATTATAAAAAGTAATTGATGCATTTTTAAAGTTGAAATATCAGTTGCTAGATTTCCGTTTTCTTATCATGTGGTAAAAAAAATGAGATCAAGACTTTTCGTTCTATAACGACGTTATTAGGAATTTTTGCATCAAAAGATCGAAATTAGTTTTCATTAAATGCCATTTTCATCATTTGGAAGATGTCAATTAATAATTTGTTTAGGGGGAAAGGGAGAAAATCCTCGGTAATATCCATGTATATTAGTCTTGAATAATCTAATATCAACCCCGTCTGTCATGGCTCGGAGGCCATCGATGCTTTCTAGAACAAAATTCGAAATGAAAGTTCAAATCTTTGCTCGTACCTTCCAATTTTTAAAATTTCTCGTACATTCAAATTTAAGGAAAAGATACGATGTTTAAAAATTTATCACATCAATATCGCAATATTTTTCGAAACAATATCGAACTTTGATTATTTTTTCTTCGATATCGTTCCGATTTTGATCAATTTGTCGTAACGAGAAAACTCCGATAGAATGCATCGATATCTACCTACCATGCACAGTGTGCCCAAACGCTCTTAAACTAAACAAGATATTTTCTTATATAAGCACATTTTTTTTAGATCTCAATGTAAGCTTTCCATAAACAAAAGAATTTTAAAAATCGGATAATTTTTGGATTTTTTACAATTTTTGAAAAAATGTTCATGAAAACATTTTCAACTTTACTGATTTTTATCTCCATAACTGTTAAAGATACAAACTCAAACTTAAGTTCTCTCAAGTTCTCTCTGTACAACACTTTTTAAATTTTTAATAACGGTTGAGTGGTTCCGACAATACTGAATTTCACCCGATTTAAAAGCGTTTGGGCACACAGTGCCATGTATGTCCAAATTGAGACCTGATATCGTTGCGAGAACGGGTCAGATATTGTGTGATTTCTCCATCTACTCGCATTGATCTCGTAACGATACGCAACTTTATTACGCTTTTCATTATTTGGAGGCTCGCCCTTATTCGGAACTGACTGAATATCGGCAAATCCATGTTGAAAAAGTTATGCAAATGTTACAATCGATTGAAAATTGTCTAATTTTATTAATTGATTTTATTCGAAACCAATTGAAAGGATTAGAGCAAAAAGGGGTTAGACATTGATGCAAAATCAGCAAAAACTGTTGAATCTACAACGTTTGTGATTTTTAGTTTTAAAAACTTCTATCGTAAAGGGTTTTTCAACAGGGACGCTACAAAAGTAGAGCGACAGGGACAGCAAACGACGCCATATTTCTTGCCGCTCTTTTGACATTTCTCTTCACTATCGTTTGCCATTTCATGTTGGAAAGATATGCGAATTCGAATTTCGGTAGTAAATTTTAATAATTTCGACTCGTTGTTGGCTCGTATATCTTTCCATAATGAAATGGCAAACCTTAGAAAAAAGAAATGTCAAAAGAGCGGCAAGAAATATGGCGTTGTTTACTCTCCCTGTCGCTCTACTTTTGTACCGTCCCTGTTGAAAAACCCTTGAAAAAAACTTTTGTAGCGCTCTTATTGAAAAACCCTTTATATCTATTGGGTTGGATTTACAAATGAAAGACTAACATTTTCCAAAGAGCTTGTCATAAACTGCAACATTGACTGCATAATTTTGTACTAAGTTTAGTGATTTCATTGGTTTTTAATTCTACACAGAAAAAAATTCGTAAATATAACCAATATATAATAAAATTTTTGCTGACACTGCGACGACTAAATTATCTTCATATTAGCAATCGTATTTGCTGGCAACTATCGCGACGATCCGATGGTGTGCGTATTCGCTAATTTTTGGTGTGTGTATTCGTTTACATTGGTATAAGTATACGCTTACACTCGATACGATTTTAATTGTTTTGATTAAATATTTAATCATATTAATTAATAAATTAATTGAACAAAAATTAAAAAAAATTAACACATCCTATGAAATTTTTTTTATCATTTTTGTTATTTATTATATATTTTATTTTTAATTATATATATATTTTTTTTATTATATCGTCGTTGTAGAACAAAAAATCAACAAATACGTTTTCAAAATGCCAAATATTTATTAACAAAAATCTTTACAAATCTGTCAATTTGTAATCGATGATCTCAATTAATTTTTACCACATGATAAGAAAATGTGAATCTTTTAAATGATTTTTTAACTTTAACAATACATCATTTACACTTTATAATATTAATCAACAAACTCGAAAAATAAGGTTTTTATAAAAATGTATTTGATGACTTTTCGTTCTACAACGACGATATATATTTTTTTATCTTACATATAGTATATATATTATATAAATATTTTATATTAATTATTTTACGTTAACGTTATTTATAACTAGCTGGACCCGTGCACGACTCGTGCCAAGATTTTCTGAATTCAAAGATATGGAGCGATTTTATTAATATAAAAAACATTTTTTTATTATTGATATGAGGGGCCCGTGCTTAGCTGTTGAATTTTTTTTATTCGTTTTATAAATGTGGTAACCAAATAATTCTCCGCCAAAACAACTTTTCTCAAAGACAATTTTTTCTCAGACTGCGCTTCTCCGCAGAATTATTCTCAGTAGAAATCTTCCCGTAAAATCCACATAGAACGCTTTCCCGTAGAATTCTCAACGTAGAATTCATCCGGGTAGAATTGTTCCCGGTAGAATTCTTTCCCGTAGAATTCTTCCCAGTAGAAGTTTTAGAGTGGTGGGTTTTAATGTAGTAAGTTTCGGTGTAGTGAGTTTAGATGTGGTGAATTTTGGAGTGGTGAGTTAAATTGTGGTTAGTTTTGGTGTGGTGAGTTTTAGTGTGGTGAGTTTTAGTGTGGTGAATTTGAGTGTAGTGAGTTTAAGTGTGGTGTTTTTAAGTGTGGTGAGTTTTAGTGTGGTCAATTATAGTGTGGTGGGTTTTTGTGTGGTGAATTTTATTGTGGTGAGTTTTAGTGTGATGAATTTTAATGTGATGAATTTTATTGTGGTGAGTTTTAGTGTAGTGAATTTTAGGGTGGTGAGTTTTAGTGTGGTTAATTATAGTGCGGTGGGTTTTAGTGTGGTGAATTTTAGTGCGGTGAGTTTTAGTGTGGTAAGTTTTAGTGTATCGAAATTTGAGTGTAGTGAGTTTTAATGTGGTGAGTTTAAAAGTGGTGAATTTTAATGTGGTGAAATTTTAGTGTAGTGAGTTTTAGTGTGGTGAGTTTTAGTGTGGTGAAATTTTAGTGTGGTGAGTTTTAGTGTGTTCAATTTTAGTGTGTTGAATTTTTGTGTGGTGAGTTTTAGTGTGGTGAGTTTAAGTGTGGTGAGTTTTAGTGTGGTAAGTTTTAGTGTTGTGAGTTTAAATGTTGTGAGTTTTAGTGTTGTGAATTTTAGTGCGGTGAGTTTGAGTGTGGTGACTTTTGGGTATAGTGAGTTTTAGTGTGGTGAGTTTTAGTGTGATGAGTTTTAATGTGGAGAAATTTTAGTGTGGTGAGTTTTAGTGTGGTGAATTTTTGTGTGGTGAGTTTTAGTGTGGTGAAATTTTAGTGTGGTGGGTTTTAGTGTGGTGAGTTTAAGTGTGGTGAGTTTTAGTGTGGTGAGTTTTAGTGTGGTGAGTTTTAGTGTGGTGAGTTTTTGTGTGGTGAGTTTTAGTGTGGTGAGTTTTAGTGTGGTGAGTTTTTAAGTGGTGAGTTTTTAAGTGGTGAGTTTTAGTGTGGTGAGTTTTAGTGTGGTGAGTTTTAGTGTGGTGAGTTTTAGTGTGGTGAATTTTAGTGTGGTGAGTTTTAGTGTGGTGAATTATAGTGTGGTGGGTTTTAGTGTGGTTAATTTAAGGGTGAATTTTAGTGTGGTGAGTTTTAGTTTGGTTAGTTTTAGTGTGGTGAGTTTGTTTTTCTTTTTCTTTCCTTTTTTTGTTTTTCATTTAGTTTGGATTGTGGTTTTATGTGATTGGTTTTGTTTTTGTATTTTTGCTTTTGTTTTGTGTTGTGCTTTTGCTTTTTTGTTTTTATTTTTTTTTTTTTGTATTTGAGTTTTTTGTTTCATGTTCGTTGCTGGTGAAAGTGCCGAGTTATATCGTGTTTAGGTTGCATGGGAGGTGCCACGCCTCTTTGCCCAATCCCGCCCATATATAGCCTATCATTCCTTCCAGACCATACCGCATCTGTGGTAAAAATTTCAAGACAATCGGATCAGCCGTTTAGACGGAGAAGCGGAACAAACGTGATTGCTTTTGTTTTTGTATTTTTGCTTTTGTTTTGTGCTTTTGGTTTTTTGTTTTTAATTTTTTTTGTGTATTTGAGTTTTTTGTTTCATGTTCGTAGCTGGTGAAAGTGCCGAGTTATATCGTATTGAAAGTTTAGGTTGTATGGGAGGTGCCACGCCTCTTTGTCCAATCCCGCCCATATATAGCCTATCATTCCTTCCAGACCATACCGCATCTGTGGTAAAAATTTCAAGGAAATCGGATCAGCCGTTTAGACGGAGAAGCGGAACAAACGTACAAACGTACAAACGTACAAACGAACAAACAGATTTATTATATTAATAGGATGAGAGAAGAATATCAAAGTCATGATATACGCACGATATACGGAAAAACGATCCGACGAACCGAACAGGCAAGTTATCGAACGAATGTAAAATAATATCGGTACAATAGTACCAGTAAAACTGTGTATTGGCTGTAAAACTGTGCAGTTGCTGTAAAACTGTGTAGAATTTGTAAAATTGTCGTGCCTTTAAAACTGTGTAGTTTGTGAATTAGGTTGGTGTATATACATATATACCAACCCATAGTATATACATCAACCCATAAAGGCTTTACTAATTCGTATATCCAATTAATTATATTAATAACATTAACTATTGTCATTAATTAACATCAGTTGCTATATTTACGTTCAGTATTAAATCTCTGCGTACTTTACCTTTAAAGTGGTTTCTCAGTGTCTCAGATATGGATGATTTTGTTACCAAACAAAACATAATTTAAAAATCTATCATAACACATCAAAAACTCATTTTGGAAAAATGTGAATTTCTTCACTTTTTGCACCAAACTGTTCAATGATAGATATTTCATAAATTTGTATTACAAAATAGTTGGTTGAAGTAAATAAAAATTAAATTCCAATGGGCTTGTGCAAAAATTGCATCTATGTCTTTGTTTATTTATTTATTGTAATAATAACTTGTTGTGTGGAAAACCTGCAGATATTCATTGTCGTCAAATTTTTTTTTTATATATTTTTTTTAATTTTTTGTTTTGGATTTACGTACGCGTATCAATGCCAGAAATCAATTGAAAGAAATCGTTGCAAGCGGATCGCGAATTCACAATACCAAACACTGCAATAACTTCAATGGCACAACGAGTCCTTTGTGCTGCCTGCAGAAAGGTGGAAACAGGGCGCGCCATTTTGTTTATTCATAACCACGAGTGCAGCACAGCAAGGAAACCGAAACATGTATCGATGCTACTCACGTTCTGTAGCTGTTAATGTGGAAGGGTGGAGGTGGCTGTGTGTAGTTTATATGAAAATATGTGCTTGAGTGATAGAATGTTGCAAAATATGCACGAGTGTCTATAAGTCTTTCGGTCTGTCTGTCGATACGTTGTATTTTGCCACTTGAACCACATTTTGTTATTCACTGTGCGAACTTGTGCGCCACTCGAGGTATCTATAAGATGCAATATCTTTTGCTCATAATAGAAAATGTTGGCAAGGTTGCGAAGTACTTTCGATTTTACACTAAACTGGGCTAAAATATAACTGATTTTTTTTTTGTAACTAAACTTTAGCAAATATTATGAACCATATTTGGTTTATCACAAGCTGATAAAATACTTAAACAATTACAATAGATATATAAATTGAAAGTTATGACCACTCAAACCTAAAAAATATTAATTTTAAGGTGTACCTATTATTTATTGCATATCGTCCATAGCATCCTAAAAGGGGCGAATGTGTAATTTTTGACATTTGTGTTTTTTTTGCATTTTTTAATTTAGTTTTTTCTCAAGTATACTGTGCCAAAATCGTGTGTGATTTTTTGAATATTTCTCGCCACAAAAGATAAAACCAAAAGGGTGACTGTGATTTGTTATTAATTTCAGTCATGCCAAAAAGGCGAATCTTTTTGTTTTTTCGCCATAACTTTTTATTCGTTGAAGCTAAAATAGTAGTGTAAAGGCATTAACTGTTTATTTTTAAAGCATCTATCGAGTGGCATCATTATTTGAAAATAATTTGCAAAAAAATGTTGTTGCAAAAAAAAAAAATTCAAAAAATTATTTTAGAATAATGACGCCATATGATAGTTGCCTTAAAAATAAACAGTTAATGCCTTTACACTACTATTTTATCTGCAACTAATAAAAAGTTATGGCGAAAAAACAAAAAGATTCGCCTTTTTGGCATTACTGAATTTAATAACAAATCACAGTCGCCCTTTTGGTTTTGTCTTTTGTGGCTAGAAATATTAAAAAAATCACACACGATTTTGTCACAGTATACTTGAGAAAAAACTACATTCAAAATCAAAAAAAAAAAACACAAATGTCAAAAATTACACATTCGCCCCCTTTAGCATGCTATGGACTATATGGAATAAATAATATGTACACCTTAAAATTAATATTTTTTAGGTTTGAGTAGTCATAAATTTGGTTAAATCTATTCGAATTTCATGGTTTTTATTTTTAAAATATTAGCTGAAGTATTTTCAATGCAATACAAAAGAAATCAAATCAAAGACTGACATATGTAAAAAGTTAAAATTTTAAATAAAATAATTAAATAAACACGAAAATTCACATATAATAAGAGCGCCACAAAAGTTTTTTAAATAAAACAAAAACGGTTTTGGATATCAATGAAATTCTTTATTCCTGTAAAAGTACGTTCGATGCCATTATGTATGGAACTCGATTTCTTTTGCATGGCCACCAGCACGCTTGCAGAAGTCCAGACGCTGAACCCAATTTTCGACGGTTTTCAAGCATAAATCGGCCGATACTGCTGCAATTTCACGTTCGATATTCGTACGAAGTTCATCAATCGTCGCTGGCTTGTTGGCATAGACATAGACTTGACGTAGCCCCACAGGAAATAGTCTAACGGCGTCAAATCGCACGACCGAGGCGGCCAATCGACTGGACCATTTCGTGAGATAACATGTTCTCCAAACTTGGTTTCCAATAAATTGATTGTAGCATTCGCTGTGTGGCTTATGGCGCCGTCCTGTTGGAACCACATGTCCTCCAAGTCCATATCATCCAATTGGGGCCAAAAATATTCGGTTATCATTGAACGGTATCGATTCCAATTCACAGTAACGTGCCGGTCTTTATCATCACGCAAGATGTACGGCCCAATGACGCCGCCGGCCCATAAACCGCACCAAACCGTAATTTTTTCGGGATGCAATGATGACTCATGGAGTACATGTGGATTGCTGTCTGATCAATAACGCATATTTTGTTTATTGACGAAGCCATTCAGCCAGAAATGAGCCTCATCGCTGAAGATGATTTTTCGATGAAAATCCGAATCATTTTAAAGTTGTTGCTCAGCCCAATTCACGAACATATGACGCTTCTGGTGGTCAAGCGGCTTCAGTTCTTGCGTCAATTTCATTTTGTAAGGATGTAGGCAAAATTCGCCACAAGGACGTCACAGAGATGCCCAACGCTTGAGAACGACGTGTGAGAGACACATTTGGGTTTTCTTCAACTGAAGCCTCAGCGGCAGCAATATTCTCGACACTAGGGGCACTTCTTTGTCTCACTGGCACGGGAACATTTTGTACTGTGCCTGTGAATTTAAATTTTTCCACTAGAAGCTCAATTGTTGATCTGCTAGTACGATTATGACGACCATAAATTGGACGTAGCGCTCTTAACGTCGAGGCCACTGACTCCGAATTTCGGTAGTAAATTTTAATAACTTCGACTCGTTGTTGGCTCGTATATCTTTCCATCATAAAATGGCAAACCTTACTGAAGAGAAATGTCAAAAGAGCGACAAGAAATATGGCATCGTTTGCTGTTCCTGTCGCTCTACTTTTGTAGCGTCCCTGTTGAAACACCCTTGAAAAAAACTTTTGTAGCGCTCTTATTGAAAAACCCTTTATTACAAATATTAAAATAAAAGTAAATCAACATTTTAATACCAAAAATGCTATATACTATAAATTCACTAAATACTAAATGAACTTATTGTGCACTAACAATGCTAAAAGTAAACTATAAACTTGATACATACTCCACAAAAAAAAAGTGCAACTCAAGATTGTACAGCAACCGCATATAACATCTGGATGTAACAACTGCCCACACAACCAATGAAAGCAAAAATGTGTCAGAAGTTTGCAACTCAAAGTAACAAATGTAAATTGGACAAAAATGTGTTGAATGTGGGTACGTTTCAGAGTTGTTGAGCAGCAGACACACAAAGACACACATTTGAATTTGAATTTATATCCAAAGCCAAAGCAGAATAAACAATTACATGTATTATGTGTTGAAATAAACTGAAAGATGTATAAAATGTGTTTGTCTAATACAATACAAAATCACTCATTTATTTCAAAAATAAGAATTAAATATAAACACGAACATAAAAACTAAATTTATTGCATTACATTATGCACTTTATTTATTCGAGCACCTGCATCATTTAAACAAAGCTTTAAATTTTAATTAAAAAGGAAGATATATTTGGTACTCTTTTAAATTACTTATTTTGTACACCCTGAGGTATACGTAATTTTTCAGTAATTAGAACACGTAATGGTTTCTATTATTTCCCAGAAGTACGCAATCAAAATCAGCAACAAAAAGTTATATAGAATTTATATGTGGCTTATCCATTTTATTTTAGTTTTGTAGAGTTTATTAATAATATTTTTAACTATTAATTTTGACTTTAATTGATAGCTATAATTGTTAATTACGATAAGGTGCAGTTTACAGTACTCGGTTTAAACTTTTCTACATTTTTAAAACGTCTATAGTTCCCAATCGAAATGTCTTCATATTTTACACACAGAAAGACGTCAATTACTTCCAGTTTAAACCACGTTTAATCCACGTTTAAACTACGTTTAAACTATGTTTAAACTACGTTTAAACTATTTTTCAACTACGTTTATACTATGTTTGAACTACGTTTAAGCTAAGTTTAAACTATGTTGGAAAATATGACTTAAAAGACGGATTTAAGCATTGCAAACAACTTATACTGCAATCTTTGACAAACATTTGTTGCAATTATTTTGTTTTTCTTTGACTAAATGTTTTACTACTTATATTTTTTGCATTTCTTCTTTTTTTATAGTAAAAACAGTAACCTTCACTTAATATTGTTTTGTGGCAATAAAAATAATTCATTTGGAAATAAAACCATGCAATAAAAATGTTGCAAAATATCCCTCCTAAACTTTCTTTTCGCACATCCACCCACTCACATATTTTCTACTGGGTGTGCATTGCTCATTTCTATTTGCAATATGGATGACGTGTCGTTGTCGTTAAACTTTCGACTATTTTGTTTATTGGTCCTGTTGTGGCTGTTGTAGCTGTTGCTGTGACTGTGGCTCCAAAAGTTGCCGCAGTACTTTCGGCAGCATTTTTAAGTTGGAAATAACGATGCTTTGATGGTTGCGAAAAGTTTGTGTTGCCTGTCGCCCATAAAGTGAAATTTATGCGCAGCACATAAATCAGTCAGTGCTTAAAATGCTGTAATATATTTTTGAAAACAATGTCTTTTTTAATTTCAAATGTAATGAAATTTATGTTTGCAGCAAACATAAATATATTTAAAGGGAACAAATAATGGGAATATAAATTATTTTTCAATAAAAAATTCTAATTTTCAATTTTTCACTAAAAATTCACTTTTTCACTAAAAATTAAAATTTTCACTAAAAATTAAATTTTTCACTAAAAAATCAAATTTTTTACTAAAAATTCAATTTTGCACTAAAAATTAAATTTTTCACTAAAAATTAAATTTTTCACTAAAAATTAAATTTTTCACTAAAAATTAAATTTTTCACTAAAAATTCAATTTTTCACTAAAAACTCAATTTTTCCCTAAAAATTCAATTTTTCACTAAAAATTCAATTTTTCACTAAAAATTCAATTTTTCACTAAAAATTCAATTTTTCACTAAAAATTCAATTTTTCACTAAAAATTCAATTTTTCACTAAAAATTCAATTTTTCACTAAAAATTCAATTTTTCACTAAAAATTCAATTTTTCACTAAAAATTCAATTTTTCACTAAAAATTCAAATTTTCACTAAAAATTCAATTTTTCACTAAAAATTCAATTTTTCAATTTTTTCAATTTTTTCTTATTCACTCAAAATTCAAATTTGCACTGAAAATTCAATTTTTCACTATAAATTCAAATGCTAAATATTGAATATAAAACATTTCAGCATGTACTCAAATACATAATATTTGTGTACAAACATATAAACATTTGTTGCATTGCATTCTTATTTAAAGCCCACTCACACACAGGCACCAACACATGTTGATTGTAGTGGTGGCGCACAAATACCAACACACACATCCCTACATGCAACGCATACCTGCGGCACACATTTCGCAAATTACAGTCAACCATGCAACGGCATAATTCACACAGCAACAGCAATAGCAACAACTGCACAGCAATAGCAACAGCAACTCAATCCCAGTAGCATCCAGTGCAGGCAGGCTGCCTGTCATGTTAGCAGCCACTTTGCAAATACGAGCACGAATTCCATTGTGAGCACAGCCAGTTGCAATATTAAAATAAACAACAACAAATAAAAAATGTGGAAGTAAAATAATAAAAAATATTTTATGTTTGTAAATTATTTTTCACACGACTCCCCACAGTTCCATAAGAAAAATGTTCCATTTTAACAATATTTTCATAAAAAATAAAATTTAACAAAATGTTGAAATTAATAAACAGTGTTTCTGGAATATTTGCAATACAATAAATAATATGAAATGATTGCCATAACTATAAATATACTTTCAACAAATATAAGTACTTTAAACAAAAATCATTTATGAAATAATTTAATATTTGCAGTTTAATTGTTTCTCAACAGTACAATATATATTGCGTTTATTTACCTATTCAAACAATAGAAGTTCTTATCATTTGTAGAAATTATAAAATTTTATACTTGCGAAAAACATATTTTCAAGTTATTTACAATATATTACAGTACTATTAAGATTCTTATTGCAATACAATATAATAAAATGTGTATATTTAAATTAGGATTATTTTTAAATTTATAATCAGAATTTATAGGATAATTCAAATAAACAACATAAAATGCTTATCGTAACTATAATTATATTTTCTACAAATATGCTTATAACTATCATTATTATTAAAATTATTAAATGTTTGTAAATATATATTACGTTTATTATTTTTTTATATTCTCATATTTAACATTTTTATACTTGCGATAAACATATATGTTCAAATCCAAAAATTTCAATGAAATTAAATTTTAAAAATTTCCCGGTGACAACGATATCGGTTACAATTCATTTGAATATCGTGTTTACTACAATTTTTGATTCGTCTATCAAACGAAATGTTGAGCGAGCTCGTTTTGGAAGTTTTCTTGTTGCCAGCATATAAATTATTCGATGTAATAAAAGTAAAAATAAAAAAAAAATAATTTTTGTATATAAAAAATAGTTGGCAAAACAAAAATATAAGACCGAAACGTTTGAAATACGTTATATCAATTTTAGATGAAGGGAACTGGAAACGAATTGTAGTCACACAATAGCTGCGTTCCCGTGGTACTTGAACCAGATCTGTTTCACGGGAACGCCATCGGTTCTATTTTAATAAATTTGGCAGCACTGTTTTCTTTTGCCCTTTCTTTTTGAACGCGAATTCTTCTTCTTTTTAAGTGCTATTCACAATAGCATAACATCACCACAAACAAATTTACTTTTGATTCGTACAGTACCAGCTCAGCAATTGATCCAAAAACAAGCCTGGTTCTAATTGTTTGTTTTGCTTTTGTATATGAAAATGATCTATGGAACAGGATCAAAAACCACGGGAACGCAGCTAATAATAAAAAAATATATGATTTGGGGGTTAGTGATTTTTCACAAACAGAATCCGTTGAATATTAACAATATTAAAAATATATGAAATAACTATAAAAATACATTCTACAATTTTGCTCAATACTGCATAAATATAAAACATAAAAACATTTGCTGTTAAAAGTTTAACATTTAATCAATCGCAATTATGGTCATAAGTACATATCGTCACTATCATGTCAAAGGGGCGAATGTGCAATTTTTGACATTTGCTTTTTTTACATTTTTGAATGTAGTTTATCCTCAAGTACGCTGTGCCAAAATCTCGTGTCATTTTATTGGATATTTCTAGCCACAAAACACAAAACCAAAAGGGCGATTTTGAAAAATTGAAAAATCTTGTCATGCCAAAAGGGAGAATCTTTTCGTTTTTTCTTTGTATTGTATTGGTATAAGATAAAATAGTGTTGTAATTATTATCATTTGTTTTCAAAGCACCTATTGATCTGCATCATTAATTAAAAATATTTGCCAAACATTAATTTGTCATTTACACATTTGCAGGAATTATTTTTGGCAAAATATTTATAATTAATGATGCAGATCGATAGGTGCTTTGAAAACATATAATAAATGCCTTCACATCACTACTTTATATTAGACCATTAAAGAGTTATAGCAAAAAAATGAAAAGATTCGCCCTTTTGGCATGACTAGATTTCAATTTGTTCGTTTTTTTACTATATTTTTTTATTGGTGCAAGATAAAATAGTGGTGTAAAGGTATTAATTGTTTGTTTTTAAAGCACCTATCGAACTGCATCATTATTTAAAAAAATTTTGCAAAACATTTTTTCCTGCAAATAACAAATGCCAAATTAATGTTTGACAAAATATTTTAATTAATTATGCCAATAGATAGGTGCTTTAAAAACAAACAATTAATGCCTCTACATTACTATTTTATCTTGCGCTAATAAAAAGTTATAGCATAAAAAACAAAATTATTTGCGTTTGATCAGGATATAGCCTCACAAAATCCGTATTTATAATTCAGCAGGTTGTCCAAATCTAAAGATATTTTATATACGTTATAATAATTAACGAATAAACTAAAATAACTGAAAAAATTGAAAAAAATATAAATTTTTCTAATTTTTAAAGCACTTCAAACTTTAAAATCTGATTTCCCAACATTTTTAAAATTGCACATTAGGTCTTTTGTGAAAAACGTATTTTTAAAAATATAAAAATATATTATTATTTTAATGAAATACATTTCGCAATGACCGTAGAACATTAAAATACCTTTTAAACTATATGAATTGCTATCAACTATAAATATGGTTGTGCGAAATTTCCCTTTTGTTTTTAAGTTTAAACTCTGTGGGATATTAATTCCAATGGTAACATTTCAAAGCTGTGTTATTTTTGTGGAAAATTTTATTTTTAAACATATGGTTTTCTTTTGGTAATTTTCGTGATAATTTTTAATCGCATTTTTATGGTATTTTCGTGTTAATTTTACCACAAGTATTTTTTATTACTTTGCGAATTGTGTTAATTTTCAATTGCTCTGAAAATTAAATAAGTGAAAATTACCACGTGGCAATTTTTAATAAACCGTATGGGAAAAACCCATTTTAAGTTTGGCTTGAAATAAGTTACTTGAAATAAGTTTATTTTGTAATATTTTTTTGAAAATTTTGTTGATATTCAATCAATATAGATATTTGTCATAGATGTTTATAAATTACAAACATAATTATTATTTGAAGAAAATAAAAATATTAAAACACAATATTTGAACAGTAAATTAAACTATATGAAAGACTTTTGGCAAATATTCATTATTTTCTAATATATTTAATACATATTATTCAAATATTTAAATGCTTGCAGCAAATATTTTATGCATTAAAATATGTGATGCTATCATTTTGATATTCAGATAATAACGATTTCTCAATAGAAAACAACTATATTTATTTATTTGTATCATTTATTGTGCTTATAGAAATAATAATTGCAGCATATTTATACTCGCGGAAAATTGTTTTTAATATATGCAATAAAATGAAAAACTATTAAAAGATAAGCTTATTTTCAATAAAAAGTAATTAACACATATCTGTTTAGTACACATTATAATTATATAAATACAATTTTTCGCTGCAAGCATAAAAGTGATGAATTCAAATATAGTAATTATAATAATAAAACAAAGTAACTATCAAAAAAAACATTTTTTTTACTATTCAAAAAATAAATATTTGCAACAAGCATAATTTTATTACTGCAAACATACATAAATTATTAAATTTGAAATTTTATTTTAATTATTACATTGTTTAATTTTTAATACCACATAATTATTATAGCAATATTTGAATTATTGAGATAATCCTTTATGTATCACAAAATTTATTTTTATAACAATTATAAGTTTGGCGCGCAAACAAATATTTTTGCTATGTGTAGAAAAACACTTTATTTCTAAATGGCTCAATAAAAACTTTCTGCCATAAAAATAAACATTTCAAATGAATTTCCAACAAATCTATCATTGCAAACTTGTGTCAAACTCGTGTTAAACAAAGAGAAAAACATGCGCATTTTAATGATTAATAAAAACAACTGCTAAATACAGAAGAATTTAAGCAATTTGCAAAATGTACAGACATAATTAATGCGCTGTGTTTTATTTAAATTGGATGATGTTTGAAAAACTTTGTGACAATGACAAGAGATAAAACATAAAAAAACATGGCATAATTTAATTAACAACAGGAATCAGGTTACAAACAAAAGATTGAAAAATATTATTTTTGGACCAAAACTTTTGAGGAAAATTCTAAATTATTCATTTTTTTTTTTTAAATAAAATATACAAAAAAATAAATATAATTCAGAGGCGAAAATCTATCTACAAAAACAAAAATTATGAAATGCACAAACGGAAACGATATCCTTTGAATAACCACAGAATTTTCAATTGATAGTTATTATCAATTTTAAATATATCTTTTTATTGACAATAATTAATACTAATTGCATAAAACATTCGAAATTATAGAGAAAAATTTAAATCGATACCACTTCAAAACAAAATATGAACCCAATCGACTACATAGTGATGCCACATAATTGAACCTTTCTCTCCGTTCGACTATAGCATTTGGTATAACCTTACATAGCATATATTGCCAATGTTGATTGTTGAATATGAACATGATGATGATGATGACGTTGTTATGTCACTTCCGTTTCCGTTGTCATTGTGCTCGTCGTCGACGTCGTCGTTTAAAATTCCACTTTTTCCGCTTTTATTAATGCTCACTCGACTGGGAGTATTCTTTGTTTGCGTCGGTCTCTCTGGTGCCTCATTTTATGCCTTCATCGCAAAAGCATGTGGAAAGGTCAGGCAATTAAATATTGAATTTATATCCTTTTGGAGCGGTTTTTTTTTTTCTTTTTTTTGTAACTTCATTTTGTTTTGTAGTGACGCAAGGTTGAATTTATGTCTGTCAATTGTTTTTTTTTTCTAGATAAATGATTAATATAAATATTTGTAGAATAGAACAATATGAAAATGTGCGTTTATAAACAAAAATAATATTATGAAACAATTCAATAATATTTCACTTATATTATTCAGGCAAAATGAATCCAGAAAATAGTAAAATTAAATATAATTTTAATAGAAACTTCATTTAGCGTCCTTGTGACATTTAAAACTTACTACATACATTCAAAAACTTAAAGAGTTTGTTGACAAAAATTTTTATAAAACTGAACATTTTTAAACAAAGAGGACAATATTTGTATTAAATGGCAAAACGTGTTAAACTCGAGTTGGTCAGGAAATTCAACATATAAAAACAACCCTAAACAAATTTATTTATATGTTTAATTTAGATCGTTTAAATACCCATTCAAATGTTTAATTCAAATTATTAAATTAAAAAACAACATTTTTAAAACATTGCATTAAAAAATGTGTATAAAACATAACGAATTCATAAAAAAAAAACGTCATAAGTTCTAACAACAGAATTTATCACTTGTTCATATCGTCGACGTTTTTGTTTTATATACTAGACATCTGCACAAATGTATACAAAATAAATACAAAATATGCACTACTGCACTCTTCAGTCTTGGGCGCATTTTGCAATGACAGTCGACAGTATAGTGAAGTCTCCTACAGCGACTTCACTTCACTGCAGAATTTGTTTCATTGGTGCCAAGTACTGTCAACACATTTTTGTTTCAAAACATTCATTGTTTTGAAAAACAAAACCAAATGACAATACTGTCGCTGAACATGCAACGAATACAGTGAGTGCATCGAGTGAGCGCAACGAGAGAGAAGACGAACATTTAAAACAACAATAAATCAGCCGCTCGGCATTCGACGGCAATAATAAAACGACATTTTTATAAAAAATACCACAAACATTATTTTTACAAAAAATAAAAATATTAAAAAATGTGTATGCGACAAAAACAAAGAATTGATCGAAAAGCTATATTTCCAATATAAAAATTTCAAAATTTATACGAATAAAAATATTATTCGATTAAATAAAAGGCATGATATAAATTATTAAATGATTTTCTTATACCTTTTGTTTTTTCTATATTTCAATATTAATGAAAATTCCTATCATTCTTGATAAAATATATAAAATATACTGAGTAAGCAGTTCATTTTAATATTTGAATTTTTATTGCATATCATGATAGACTACTTCACTACAACTACGTCTTGTTTGTTTTGTTTTGGCAGTTCTTGTGCTTTTGTGTTGTGAGCAACACATTTATTTGATTTTCAAGCATAGATTCGGCGACCGTGTTTTGAAATAAAATGAATGTCTTGAAGTGGGTTTGGCGAATACGTTTTTGTTTTATTTTACGTCATAAAGTGGTAACCATTTTTAAACCTTATCGGATTTAACTAGTTCGATTCTGTTCAGATTGATTTTTAGAATTCCGTATTTTTTGAATACATGAATTTACTGTGAAATTTATTTTCTAGGGTGCATTTTGTGGTGATGCCATTAAAATTACATATTAATGGGTTTTTATTATAAATTTTTTAAAATATTCTATTAATTTAAAGATATTCTCTTAACGTGCTCAAGGTCCAGTCGGTACAAATTGGGTCTTTTGTACCAACAAATAAAACAACAAACAATTGGCAAAATGCATTGATTGGCAGATCGTAAGAATTATGTTCATTGAAGAAAGAACCAAAAGCAAAGAATGCAAAAACTGCATCAACTCAAGATTTTGCCAAAGTTGTTGTTGTTGCATGCAGCAATTTGCTACGTATAGGCTGCAGAGTTTCCACAGAATCAAATACGTACGTATTAAAAACTAAAATATAAAATCAGCTAAAATCTACAAAAACAGCATTCAAAATTTCTAAATATTCAAAAATTATTTCCAATATTTTGTATTCTATATTTTAAATCACAAATTGTTCGATTTAAACTATATCATATATCAAATGTACTATTCTTAAGTAATTCTATGAATATATGACATTATAACTCGGGAATGATGATACCGTCACTATTATGCCAAAGGGGCGAATGTGGTATTTTTGACATTTGCGCTTTTTTACATTTTTTTAATGTAGTTTTTCCTCAAGTATCCTTTTTCAAAATCATGTGTGGTTTTGTTGTATATTTCTAGTCACAAAAGACACAATCAAAAGGGCGAATTCGAAAAATTGAAAATCTTGTCATGTCAAAATGGCGAATCTTTTCGTTTTTTTGCCATAACTTTTTATTGGTATAAGATAAAATAGTAGTGTAAAGGAATTAATTATTTGTTTTCAACGCACCTATCGATTTGCATCATTATTTAAATATTATTTTTTTTAATTTTTATTATTTGCAAGAAAAATGTTTGGCAAATTATTTTAAAATAATGATGCCAATCGATAGGTGCTTTGAAAACAAACAATTGATACCTTTACAATACTATTTTATATTGCGCAAATAACGAGTTATAGCAAAATGAATCAAAAATATATTGCATTTTGGTCAGGATATAGCCACACAAAATCCGTATTTATGATTCCGTATGTTGTCCAAATCCGTAAATATTTTATATACGTTATGATAATTGATAAGTAAATCAAAATAAATGTGAAAAAAATAATATTTACTAATTTTTTAAGCACTTCAAACTTTATAATTTGATTTCCCAATATTTTAAAATAATAATTCAATTTAAAGATTCATTTAAACATCGTGTTTTTTTCAAATTTTAAATTAAAAAGATTATTTAGAAAAATTATAAATTCGTACATATTTACATCACAGTTGAACTAATAGTTTTCAAGTATAGTAGTTGAGAATACTCGCAAAAAAAACTGCTGATTAAAAACACCCAAAGTTACTTTTTTGATGGTTTCTTTTTTTTTTGTAATACTTTGACCTTCATTGCTTTGCTATGCTTTTTCTGTCATATCGGTTTTCTCAGCTTCAGTACACAAACAAAATGCAATTATACTAAGATAGGATAAGGTTGTATCAAGTGTCCTGTAACCTTGAAAACACGTTGAAAATTTGCAGCAAAAAAAACTTTGAAAATGTGAGCAAAATTCAATGCAAACAATGTTTGAAATTTTCTGTAAACTCTCAAAAATTTTATGTTATTTTAAAAATAAAATTAAGTGTCGCAAATAAAAAAAAAATGTTTGCACATTGTAGTTGTAAAAGTTATAAACTACATTTTCAAAACGTCAATTATTCATTTAAAAATATCATTATATATCTGTCAATGTCTGTACGATGAGCTCAATAATTATTCCAAATGATTAGAAAATGTTAATCTTTCCATTGACAATTCAATTTTTAAAATTTATCAACTACTTTTGATAGTAATAACCAACAAACTCAAAATTTTAGATTTTGATAAAAACTTACACTCAAAATAATTTCTAGGATATTTTACGTATTTTTTAATTTCGTAAATACACAAATAATTCGTAGAATACACGAAACATTTGTAATTTCTATTTTTATTCTAAAATATTTTTTACGAATGTCTCATATAATAACGAATTAATATTCGTAAAATTAAAATAACAAAAAAGTTACAAATATTATGTAAACATTACGAAACTATTGTTATATTATTTTCTAATAAATTTTTTGACTAAACATTAACTTATTTTACGAATGAGTTTTACGTATTACGTACAAATTTCTAAATACTCGTAAATTTTGAGACTTATGTAGCATTCTACGAAACATTCTTGTTTTTAACGAATAATTAGTAAAAAAGAAATCCATTGCGTGAAATAGCAACTTGGAGCTGCATTTTATTTTAATTGTTAACGCGATCGTGATCGCAAGCAGAAATACAAACAGTTTTTAAATGTGTTCTGTGAATTCTGTTTGTGTCAAAAATATCAAATCAGTGCATAATATTTCATATTTTGATGAATGAATCGTCAGTTTTTTTTTTTTAAACATAGCCTTCGTGTATTTTACAAAAAAATCGTAAATTTTTTCATATGTTTCATAAAAATACGAGTGCTATCGTCAATAGTACGAATACTTTCGTAAAATGTACGAATATATTCGTAAAAAGTTCCAGAAATATTTAATAAATTACGAATCTTTCGTTCGTTTATGTTCGCATGGCTTTCGTAGATAAAATCTGCGAATAGTTTCGTAATATAAATAATAATTATTCGTAATTTAATCACGAAAGTTCTTTTGTGTATTTTACAAAATATTTCGAGGATAAATTTCACGAATTGTTTCAGAAAATACACGTACGATTTCGATCTATCAAAAAAATATAACAAAGTACATGTTACTGAAGAAAAAAAAATACTTACGAAGATTTGCTTAAAAGTTCTATTTTCCAAAAAAAAAATGTAAAATAAAAAATTTTACAATTTTATATTTACTAAACCACTTTAGATATTTAAAAACGGTTTTCAGTATATGATTTATGTATTAATAGTTTATAAAAGTCCCATACAAATATTTTGATTTCATGATAAAATGTACAATCTATGTATAAATATGTAAAGTAAAGTCTTCAAAAATTTTAAAATAAAATCATGGTTCAGTCTATATCCTTAAAAATAATCAAGCTATTTTCTCATGTTAGCACATTTTCTTTAGATCTCAATGTAAACTTTTCATAAACAAAATAATTTAAAAAAACGGATAACTTTTGGATTTTTACAATTTTTGAAAATTTTTTCATGAAAAAATCTCACCTTTACTGATATTTATTTCCATTACCATTGAAGATACAAGGTCCAATTTTTAAATTTAAGTTCTTTCTAGTTTTCTTTGTACAACACTTTTTAAATTTTTAAAATCGGTTGAGTGGTTCCGAAAATACTGAATTTCACCTCGAATTTTAATGCCTCGAATTTTAATGCCACGAATTTTTATCGAATATTGAGAACATTGAGAAAAAAGTTCAATCTCGTTGCTTTATCAATTCAAATTTTTATAATTTCTCATACATTAAAATTCATTGACAAGATACGACATTTATCGCATCGATATCGTAATATTTTTCGAAGCAATATCGAACTTTGATCATTTTTTTCATCGACATCGTTGCGATTTCTCCAGGGTACGGCAATACTCATAAATGAATATTCAAAATTATTCATTCACGATAAATTTTCATAAATGAATAAGAAAGTTAATTATATTTCTTCACACTTCACAAGCGAGTAAGCTAGAAAAATACGACTTACTCGTTATTCTAAAGTGAACACTCGTTATCGAACAGAATTTGGCTGCTCACGAGTACTCACATTCGCTACATTTTTACTCCTCATAAGAGATGAGCAACAAATTATTTTTTCTTCTGTTCATTTTCAAAAGTGTTCACAATCAAATTGGCAAATCTTTTTATTCACATGTTGAGTGTAGCCTTTGAAAAAAATTAAAACATTTAAACATTAAAACTTTTATTGGGGAAATCGATTGCAGACTTCATGGGATGCCTAATAGTCCCATTTGGAGTAGTCAATGACCACCACTTAACAATTTGACCACAAAACTTTTATTGCGGAGATCGATTGCGGACTTCATGGGATGTCTAATGGTACAATTTGGAGTGGTCAATGACCACCAATGACCAATTTTTGACCCCTCAAATTTTATTGCGGAGATCGATTGCGGACATCATGGGATGCCTAATGGTACCATTTGAATAGTGGGTCCGAAAACCAATTTTTTACCCACATATTTTTATTTCGAAAATCGATAAGAAGATAAGTTTTGATGGGGGTTTTGACCAACACAAAGGGATTATGAACCACTCCAAATGGTACCATTAGGCATCCCATGAAGTTCGCAATCGATTTCCGCAATAAAAGTTTTGTGGTCAAAAATTGGTTATTGTAGTCATTGACCACTCCAAATGTTACCATTAGGCATCCCATAATGTCCGCAATCGATTTTCGCAACAAAAATGTTTGTGTCAATAATTGGTTTTCGAACCCACTATTGGTCATTGACCACTCCACAATGTACCATTAGGCATCCCATGAAGTCCGCAATCGAAATAAAATTTGAGGCGGCAAAATTGGTAATTGGTGGACATTGACCACTCTAAATGGTACCATTAGACATCCCATGATGTTCGCAATCTATTTCCGCAATAAAAATGATTGGGTCAAAAATTAGTTTTCGGATCCACTCCAAATGGCATCCTATGATGTCCGCAATCGAGTTCCGCAATACAATTTTTTTGGTAATAAAATCGTTTTTTACCCATTACCACAATAAGCAACACTTAACTACATACACAGCGTGAATAAAAAGTTTTGCTAAATTTGATCTTTATCATTTATGAATATAAATAACATAGAAAATTTTAGTTGCTTCACCTTCGTGAATAAAGAGTAAACAGAAGAAAATCATTACTCTCGTTCACGAGCAACGTATTTCAAATCTATAACGAGTATTCACTTTTGATCGTACTCATCTGAGGCAACGAGTGTTCATGAACTGTGAAGCAACGATATGAAATTTGTGTTCACGTTCATGACCATGAGTGAACGTGAGTGAGTATTTCCGAACTCTGGATTTCTCCTACCGAGAAAACTTCGACAAAACGCATCGATATCTACCAAACAAGTAGGTGCAATTTGACGCTCGATATCGGTATGAGAAAGCGTCCGATATCGTGTGATTTTTCCATTATCTCGCATTGATCTCGCAACGATTGCGAAACGAATGGCATACTGGAATTCTCTAAATTATAGCACCCAAATTTGGGAAATATGTTAAATTCTATTGTTTATGGAATTCTATTCGACAATTAATATTTTATATTTCCGTTTGCTTAATACACGTTTCTCGTGTTTTTCTCAAAATGAAGGAGCAGGGCCTGAGCCATTTTTACTTCCCAACGAATCATATAATAACTAAATTTTAAATTCAAAAGAACTATTACAAATAAAAACCATTTAAAAAAAAAAAAGAATAACATTTTTGTGTTTCTCAAAATATGATTTTTTCGGTCATATTTCATTTGGCGTTTATTATGTTTTTGATTATTTCGTTGAACGTTTCGAATACTTTTAAAATATATTTTTAAATACCATGCATCATTTTAAAGTCGATATTTTTATGCAATCAAAATGTTTAACACGATTTAGGGATTTTTTTTTGTACAGCATCTGATAAGAGTTCAGGTAACAAAAATTTGGAGCAACCACTTCAACAAAAACTACAAAACTCCAGAGCCACTTGCTAATGTACGTGAAACATAATAAAAAACAGAAGTGATTTTTTTTTATATATGTTCGCTTTTTTTAACTTTGTTTATATTTTTTTCTACATTGTTTTTGTAAATTTTTCTCCAAAAATAGAATTACGTCAGCTAATGAGAGCATAACAAGCGCACTAAATGAAGTAACGAAAAACACGCGAGCCACTTAATTAAAATGCCGACTTATTAATTATTCATGACTTTGTAAATATTTTTGCAAATACTATAAAGCCACTCAAAACAGAGTAACACAATCGTTTCACAGAAAAAAATCAGATTATATTAAATAAATAACTTGGAAATATAAACTAGATATACCTGATAGCGGACACATTTAGATATATAGATAAAATATATTTTTACGAGACTATTTGGGGGTTTCAATGCATTTCGTATCTGCGTATGTAGTAAAATGTATATGCGATATTCAAAATTGTATACGATATTCAAAATTGTATATATGATATGATGGTATTTAAAACATCCATTTTTTTAAATAATTTCTTGTAGCTAACTTAAAATAATACGCGAAATACTAACTTCGTAAATATACGAAATTACATGAATACCCAACAAGCCAATAATTTTGCCAGACTGAGGGCAGTTTAGAAACATTTTAAAGATTTAAAGATAAAGATTTCAATTAGACAACGGCAGAGTGTCAAAAGCTGCCTATTTTCTTCTCCTAACCACAAAAAATGACGGGAGTCTGCTTTAAAAATTCTAAAAATTTTGTTAACCTGGTATGCGATTTCCAATATCAGGCAATTACCTATGAGTTTATCGTAAATATGCTTCAAATATACCAGAAACTCCAAAAAATAGTCGAATTATCATAAAACAGTCTGACTTAATAAACTACTAGATTCATAATATTGATGAACGAATTCATATTTGAATATTTCATAATTAAGAATTTCTCATGGTTATGATAATTATGTATTATTCATAATTATGATAATTATGTATTATTCATAATTATGATAATTATGTATTATTCATAATTATGATAATTATTTATTATTCATAATTATGAAATATTCATAATTATGATAATTATGAATTATTCATAATTATGAATTATTCATAATTATAAATTATTCATAATTATGATTCATAATTGTGAATTATTAATAATTATAATAATTATGAATTATTCATAATTATGACAAATATGAATTATTCATAATTATGATAGTTATGTATTATCCATAATTAAGGCAATTCAGAGTACTGAAGAATTCGTTCATCAATATTATGAATTTGGTATTTGATTAAATTGGACTCAATGTTTTCATATTTATTTTGTGTGTTTTTATTTATAATAATTCGACTCTAGTAAGGTCTACTAAAATAACAAATGCTGTACCGACATTTTTGAAAAAGTCAAAAAGTTAATTTTAAAATATAGAAATAACAAAAAGAGTCGAATTATTTTAAACAAAAAAAAACACAGAATAAATATGAAAACAATTAGTCTGACTTAATAAACTACTAGATTCATACTATTGATGAACGAGTTCATCATGACCATGAATATTTCATTAATTATGAATAGTAATTACGATAATTATGAATTACTCATAATTATACTAATTATGAATTATTCATAATTATGTATTTTCCATAATTAATGTAATATTCATGGTATTGATGAATTCGTTCATCAATATTATGAATCTGGTAGTTGATTAAGTTGGACTCAATGCTTTCATCTTTATTTTGTGTGTTTTTATTTATTATAATTCGACTCTTTTTTGTAATTTATGTATTTTAAAATTATTGTTTTGACTATTTTAAAAATGTCCATACATCATTCGTTATTTTAGTAGACCAAGACTACAGCAAAATAAAAATGTCCCTTCATATTTTGTATATATTTTATTTGTAAATTAAAAATTAAAATCTTTACACTTTTCACATACAAATTACAAGCAATTTGTACACTCTCTTAATCTTTATAAATATTTTATATAATAATAAATTTAAAATATAATTTAAATGCATGTGTGTTTGTGTGTATGTGTGTGTGCGTGATTGGGAAGTGGGTGTGTGGTTATTTGTAGATGTATTTGTGTGCATATGAGCGCCGTCCCATTAGGACTACGTATTAAATGGACTAGAAGTACCTGCGACACTGTGACGCACGTCTACCAACCGCCGTTGCCAGCGCTGCCAGACCAACCGCTAGCGGGTGCCGCATAAGAGGTACCAGCTGCCGATTGCCAGCCGTTGGCGCCTGAGCTAGGCGCATAACCACCAGAGCCGGAACTGCCATGAGCACCAGCTGCTGCTGCAATAACGGCGCTGTCAATATGAGAGCCACCGCTGCTACCGCCATAGCCGCCGCTATAGCCAGTGTCATAACTGGAGCCACCGCCATAACCGCCATGTCCAGAGCTGCCATGTCCAGAGCTGCCCGCAGCGCTTGCTGCTATGGCTGCAATGTTCGCTGCCTGATGCGCATCGTGACCGCCAGCGCTACCGCCATAGCCAGCATCATAGCCACTGCCGCCGCCGTAGCTGCTGCCGCCGAAGGAGCTCGATGAAGAGTGTGAACTGGAGCCAGCAGCTGCTGCAATTGCCAACTTGACGTCATCGTGTCCACTGCCACCATGCGCACCGCCGAAACCACCGCCGTAGCTGCCGCTATCATAACCACCATGGCCGCCGCCGCTGCTGCCTGCTGAAGCGGTTGCAATTGCTGCGATGTTGGCAACAGCATGACTACCGCCGCTGCTGTAACCGCCAAGTCCGCTGCCGCCGCCGCTGGAACCACCATAGCTATAGCCACCATGACCGCCTGAGCTATAACCACCGTTTCCATGTCCGCCCGACGATCCATGACTTTCCTTGATAACAGCATAGGTATCGACTTGAGCGGCACCGCCGCCATGACCACCACCGAAACCGCTGCCGCCGAAACCACCGCCATGTCCATGATCGCCGCCGCCGCCGCTGGAGTAACCACCCGCATCGGCAACAATAACAGTTTCGTGACCAACGCTATGACCACCATGACCGCCGCCGCTATAACCACCGTGACCGCCGCTCGAGTGACCACCGGCATCAGCAACAATAACAGTTTCATGAGCATGACCGCCACCGCCGTAGCCGCCACCACCATGACCATGACCATGACCACCGCCGCCACCACCACTCGAGTGACCGCCGCCATCAGCAATTATAATAGTTTCATGACCGTGTCCGCCACCATGACCGCCGCTGTAACCGCCGCCGCCATGTCCATGACCACCGCCGCTGCTTAAAGCGCCAACTAGTCCACCAGTTAATGGGCCAATAATATCACCATGACCACCACCGCCATGACCGCCACCGCCATGTCCATGATCGCTGTGTCCGTGATCGATATGACCATGATCACCGCCGCCCTCTGGCAGATGGATGCGTATGTGCACGTGTTCTTTGCCAAAAGTGGGTTTGCCATAGGCTGCGCCAGCCAGCAATAAAACGCTCAACTTTAAAATTAAAGAGAAACTAGTTTTAGAAGGGTTTTACAAGGGTTTGTGAGGGTTTAAAAGCCTTTATAAGAGCCTTAAAAGGGTTTAAATGTGATTTAAAGAATTTAAAAAAGATTTAAAGAATTTAAAAAAGATTTAAAGAGTTTAAAAGTCTTTTAAATGTCAGAGAAAAAAGTTTTAGAACGGTTTTAAAAGGGTTTGTGAGGGTTTAAAAGCCTTTATAAGAGCCTTAAAAGGGTTTAAAAGTCATTTAAGGAGTTTAAAAGTAATTTAATTGGTTTAAAAGTCTTTTAAATGTCACAAAAAAGTTTTAAAAGACTATAAAAATGATTTAAAAACTGTGTAAATAACTTGTATGATATTATATATATCCAAAATGGTCTCAATTCTTATAGTAAGAATTAAAAAGCCATACAAAAGTTTTAGAATGTAAAAAATGTTTTAAGTGCCTTTAAAAGTCTCTAAAAATATTATTAAAAATCGAAAAGGCTTTGAAATATATTTAAATTTTGTATGGAGGATTCAACCAACATTTTTAAAGGCTTTAGAAGAGCTTTAAAAGGGGGTTTAAAACGAATTAAAGTGTTTAACAGTGTTTTTAATGTCACATAAAAGTTTGAAGTAGATTTCAAAATTGTTTCAAAAATATAAAAGAAAACTTTTAGAGCTAATTAAAGAGTTTCAAGCTGTATAAAAGACTTTCAAAGTCATTTTAATGATTTTCAATAGGTTAAAAACTGAGAATTTAAATTTTAAAATGATTTTAAATATTTGAAAATTTGAGAATTTATTAAAATGACCCAGAAATGTGTACAAAAAAAAACACTTTATCTAAAAATCCACAAAAAACACCACTTTAATTAAAAATACTCACAGTAAACCACATCGCCATATTCACAGGGTAAAGGTTCCGCTCCAGGTACTTTTTTGATAAACTATAAAATTTGAATTTCTTGATACTCGTTACAGAGTACAACTTTTCCTTCCAATGTACCGCTGCTTCTGCTACGTGGTACGTCTACGTTCAATGGTAATCCTCAAATGTGATGCCATCTGCCGCCAATGCTGCATTTTATACCAACCAAACGAACGGTGTTACCGTCGCTTACATAATATCCCAGCAGCTGCTGCCAAATCTTCCCTATGCGGCAGCACATGGCGCAAAAATTCAAAAAAAGAAAAATCACAAAAAAGAGCAGAGCCCAAAGACCAAAAAACAAAGAGCAGAAAATACAAAACACAACAAAAGACAAACAAAAAAAAGCTTTAAAAGTTGCTGCAGTTTTGGTCCAGCCCACAGGCTTTCACGTAACACAGAGCTGTGACCTTTCCTACGGTAACTCACTCTCGCTCGCTCTCTATCTCTCTCTCTTTCACTACTATCACTCTCACTCTCCGAATGTTCGTCACTTGACTCAGTCTCAAACTCAAGCTCAAGTGCAAGTCATTATTTAATCAGGAAACCTCGGGAATAACGTGTTTTTCATTGTCGAAAACCCAGAGTAGGTTACGTGCGAGAAAATCTACAAACGATTCGTACACGAGCACTTAATTGATCTCTTTTCTTACTCTGTCGCACACACTCTCCACGTTACACTTTGATTGTAAGAAATGCAGATTTTATCGGAGATCTTTAAAATATATGCAAAAATGTTGACACATAACCAAACCGGCGCAGTTCGGGAAAAAGCATACGAAACACTTGTTGATCTGCAAATGAGCGGCGCGCATAACGGAAGCCGAACAATAGAGCCAACAATACACATAAAATTAAAGCCAAAATTTAAATAAAAAAATCAAATACAAATAAAAACTATGTGATAAAAACCAAAACAAAAACCATAACATTGTTCGAAATCAATGCGAGAGTGAAATTATTTAAATTTGATTACAACAACCTGTTGCCACGATCCATCTACAACAATTTGTCTACTTTAGTCGCGACCTACCTTGCGATACAGTCAGACAGATAGCCTTATGGGAAGATATATGGTAAGACAATCGTGCGACCGAATGACAGGTTTGGTATGTTAACCGTTAACATCGGTTACACTCAGTCACTACTCATGTTGCTCATGATTATGCCGATGATCATAATGATGTTGTTGATGATGACCCACACGTTGTGCGCTTAATTAAAAACCACAAATACTGGTGATAATCATAATGAATGATGATGATGACTCTGCCGAGTCTGATCAACATACCATGTGATCAGCCATGATTACATCCGAAGACCGCAACAAATCGTTCAGCACAACAAGTTCAAGTGGTGCCCGAGCAGTTCGCGCATTGTTGTCATTAACCCCGGGTAGTCGTTGGCACAAGTGTACTTAACCCATTTAAAAAGAGTTTATTTTTGTTGTGTTTTTTTTTAGTTTTTATTATATTTTGTTTCCATCAATATATTCTACACTGCACAATTTCTAATGGATTTCCACATAAATTCCGAGCATTCCGAATGAAATGGAGAAAATTCAAAATGAAATAACAACCATTCCAAATTCATTAAACTCACCACACCGAAATTCACCACACCGAAATTCACTACACTGAAATTCACCACATTAAATTCATCATAATAAAACTTACCACACAAAAACTCACCATACTAAAACGCACCACACTAAAACTCACCACAATAAAACTCACCACACTAAAATTCACCACTCTAAAACTCACCACACCAAAATTCACCACACTAAAATTCACCACACTAAAATTCACCACACTAAAACTCACCACAATAAAACTCACCACACTAAAACTCACCACATTAAAACTCATCACACTAAAATTCACCACATTAAAACTCACCACACTAAAATTCACCACACTAAAACTCACCACAATAAAACTCACCACACTAAAACTCACCACAATAAAACTCACCACACCAAAATTCACCACACTAAAATTCACCACACTAAAACTCACCACAATAAAACTCACCACACTAAAACTCACCACAATAAAACTCACCACACTAAAATTCACCACACTCAAATTCACCCACTTAAACTCACCACACTAAAATTCACCACACTAAAATTTCTACTGTGAAAACTCTACGTAATTATTTTTATAGCACTAATATAAAAACGTCGACAGCGAAGCTCGTGTGTTTGCTAGTTTCATATTTTATGGAAAATTTTCATTTTCAAATTGAGAAAATTTCAAATGATACTGAGATTTTTATTATTGAAATTGAGAAATTTTTTAAATTAAATTAACCTCCTCATAATGTAAAATAGAACTTATTCAGCAAAAAGTGTCCGTAATTCCAACGAGAGAATTTTTGTATTTGTTCAAATCGTCGTCGTTTTTGTTATATTTTATTAAAAAAAAAAACTTAAATCACTAGAATTAGTGATGTTTTTTTGAAGAATTTATTTTTGTTTTGTTTTACGGTAATTTCATTTCATGTATAATACTTGTTTTATTTAATTAAAAAAAACATAAATTTTAATTCAAATTATTAAAATTATAATTATTAAAATTATATTTTAATGAATTTTAATTTAATTTAGAATTTTCTCAAATTAAAATGATAAATTTCAAATCTATATAATAAACAAATTTTATCAATTTCAAATGAAAAATTTAACTTTATTTATTTTATTCATAATTTTAAATGGATTTGAATTTTGTAAACTTCATTATACCCTACACCTATGAGGTACAGGGTATATTAACTTTGTGCATATATTGTAACGCCCCTTAGGAGGCGTGTCCGGTATGGAAAAGTATATATATTCTTGATCAGCATCACTACCCGAGTCCGTTTAGCCATGTCCGTCTGTCTGTCTGTCCGTCTTGCTGTCTTGCTGTCCGAATACAGAATAACTTGAGAAATACTGATCAGAATGCGAGAAAATTTCGTATTACTATATTTTAGCCAAAAGTAGACACTGAGTTTGAAAATGAGCCAAATCTGTCAACGGACACGCCCACCTCCCATACAAGTCACTTTTATATAACTCTTTCGGATCTAATAACTTGAAAAGTATTCAAGATATAGTTATAAAATTTAAAACATATTGTTATAATTCACCAAAAAATATGTGGTCCAAAAATGGGCGTGATCCGCCCACTTTTTTTTTCATTATTTCCCGGGTTTTCATAGTGGAAATTTGATCCGTAAATAATTAAAATCAAATCTATGAAATATTAGCCTTTCAAAATTTAAAATATAGACGTGGGCCGCCCAATTATATTTTTCAAATTTTTTTTTTAGTTTTTTATATTTTTATATAATTTTTTTAATTTATGGGGATATAAGACGTAAATTTCTGATATATGAATAATATTCTGAGGGTGGGGAGGTTCAGCATAATTAAAAACTTTAAAATTAAGGTATGCAATTAAATATCTCACATTAATGTCCCCACCAAAGGTGTAGGGTATTCCATAGTCGGGCCCGACCGACTATAAAAATCCGCCCCATGTGACCGAACTTTCCCAACTCATTTTTGTATGTGGGTGAGAACGACTTAAAAATACGTATGTAATTTTCTCAAAAACGTTACGTTATATGTAGCCGCGGTAGCTCAGTGGTTAGTGCGTTGGACTGCGATCCGAAAGGTCCCCGGTTCAAGCCTGGACTGGGGCTAACAACATCTTTTCATAGAAACATTTTTCTATACCGCGCTACCTCTCGGCAGTAGATGGCAAACCTACGAGAGTAAAACCATTGCCTATGAAAAGCTCTCACCCGCCGTTCGGATTCGGCAATAAACTGTAGGTCCCACCACATTGAGTACAAATATAACACGCACAGCTCAAAATGGTGAGAGGGCTCGGCCGAAGTTTTTATAGGACTGTAGTGCCAAACTATTATTATTATTATACCATAAAATTAACAATATGTATCAATAAATATTTGAAGGTCTTGTTTAATGTAATTTAAAGAGAAATGTATGTATAAAATGTAAAGATATTGTATTAAAAGTATAAATATTATTAAACTAATTTTACGCATTCTATAGATCAATTTTAATTGTATAAATAATGGTTTTTCTATTGAAATACTATTAATCAGAGTGTAAATTGCTGCCAGCACAATAGCAAAAGCAACGAATGTTGTCACAATTTTCACATTTTCAAAAATTGCTGCTGTGACTGCGTCTACAACAGCAGCAGCAGTAGCCAGTAGCACATTTCTGAAAACTATACTATGACAGTCACCAGTAGCAATTCAAATATAAAATATGAATACTGCTGCTGCTGGTGCTATTTAATTTGTCACATTGGTACGACGATAGTCGATGTTCGGGTTTCTGCAAATAACTATTAGTCGAATAGTCGATCATTGTTCGGTTGCTGCGAATTATTGTCGTAGTTCATACTCAGAAACGACAGCAATGGTTCGTGAATTATTATAGTATTAATAGTATTAATTTACCCTGTTTTGAACAATTGTCGACATACACCAAAAATAACCTGATGTGATAATTAAATTCTATATTCTACACACAGAAAAAAAACCTCATTACATTCCACTAAAATTTGTCAATAGGATAGTTATTAATTTAATAGTATTAGTAGTATTGATTAAATACAAAAAAAAATATTTTTATACAAACTCAAAAATAGTTTTATATTATTTTGTAGCATTTAATCGAATTTACCGATTAAGTTAATATCCTATTGACTAATTTTAGTGGAATTTTATGAGGTTTTTTTTCTGTGTGTATAATTCAGAGATCACATTAATTTTATGGTATCTTTTTCTGAGTGTATGTTTTCAGAATGTATTCCATAAAAGTTCAGTTATTTAATATAAACTATTTTTTGTTTAGTAGAATTGTAATTTAAATAATGTACAAAATTTCGATATAAATCAAATTTGTTAATAAATAATATGCATAGCAATGTATTGTTTCTTGTAAATTTATAATATTATACAAATGTCAACCAAAAAGACAATAAATTGAACATTTCACACTCAAATTTCAATCTGTAAATCACAGTTTCTAATCAAAAATTTCTGTTAAAATTTTAAAATTCATTAAAGAAAAAAAAAAACAAAATTAATATGCATGAAAAACAAATGAAAAGACCACTTTCATAACAGCAAAATTATGCCCTAAAAATAATAATTTAAAATAATAAATGGATTTTTTAATAGTTTAACCAATCCAAGCAAGTGTTAAACTAATGCAAATTTTCAGTCACACTTCAATATTTATACTGCCCTGAAGATATGTTTCAAAATTGCGCCTAACCATTATTTTTTCTCTCGTCTATTAAGGTATTTTTTGTTAATCTTGTTACCAACTATTTTTTTTTTTTAGATTTCATATCTCTTCTGTTATGATATCTAAAAGCGCCTAAAGTAAAGAAAGACATACCGAAAACAAACAAACAAAAAAGAAATTGGAGAGGTCATGGTCGTATTTATGTTTTTGGTGTTACCATTTTTTCATAATTTCTTTAGACATTTCCCAACATTTGTTTGTTTTTTATTTGCTTTCTTGGTTTTTTTGGTTATATAGTTTTTCAATCATGATTTCTTTCTGGATGTGGTTTTAATTATAAATTTTTGTCTCAAATGACATTTTTTTCCTGTTATTGTTACAGCTCAGCTGTAAATCTTAACCATGTCAACATTATGCCACACAATAAAACGCATTGTGTATAAATATTGCATTGGTTCCGCAACTCATTTCGCCTCGGGGTCTTATACTTAATAATTATGGTATTGCTAATGACAGTGATCATTGATCAACATGATTTTCATAGCTCTATTACTTGAATGACTGCTGACGAAATTTATTTCCCGACTATTTAACCAATTAGTAACTGTTAATTGATTGAATTATATTTTGTAACTTTGAGGTGGCGTTGATTATTTCACCTTGAAAATATTGAATTATTTTTATGACAGTTATAAATAAAATTTTGAAATTTAGAACTACATATTTTGAATACACCGTCCCAAAAATCGACCTGTACGGGAAAACGGATCATTTTATGAATTTATGTGAAACAATTTTATTCAAATCAAATTTTTTACGGTTTTTATTTGCATTTAAAATGCCAATACATATCAGGAAGGTTAGCATTCATTACACTACCCAACATAATTTTTGCCATGGACATTCCATACATCAATTCTATATAATTCTCTGGTGCTATATTTGACTGCATACTCAGTTTTTTCATATTACGTAACATTACTGAAAAAATTGCAATCGTATTTTCAAAGCCATTCTCTCCCACTACTTAGAATAAAAAAAAGTTAGTACAGTGAAAAAATAGTTTTACGAAAAAACTTAAATATAATTTTTCTTTTAATTGTCTAAACTAATTTTAATATACTAATGAATACCAATATTCTAATACGTTTTATAAGATATTTGGATCTAAACTCGAAAATGTTTGATTTCTTTTAGAGTATTTTTTTAAATATTTTTTATCATTTAGAATATTATGATAAACTAAAAAAAATGATCTATAGTTATTTAGCGCATAATTCAAACTAACTATTAAAATTATTAACATTATTCTAATTTATCTACTTTTTAAAATATGCCCTGTAACGGGCCATTCCACACCAAATCGACCAAAAAAAGTAAATTTTGAGATTTTACCTTTTCGATTTCATTGAAATTTGGGCTGATAGCTTATTGAGATATAGATTGACCAATTTTTTTTCGACTACTACTTCCAGAGATACAGTGTTTCAAAGTTACAAAAAATGGGCCAAAAATCACTTATTTACGTTTGTTCATATTTCAATATCTCTTAAAGTAGATATGCTAGAAACTCCATTGATGGCTCGTTTTAAAGCTAATAGAACAAGCTTTTAGAGAAATTAAGTTGTTACTTCTAAACATGAACATGTGGCCCGTGCCCAATATTCTAGCACTTCAAAATTGATGTCCTTAAAAATAACCCTTTTTAAAATTCTGAAAAAAATCACATATTTTGGTTGATTTAATACAAATGTTCATGCCAAATTTCAAGACGGTATTTTGATTGTATCATATCTTAAAAAATAATTTTCTAAATTTTTATTTATTTTTGCATTGAAAAAAAAATTCTTTTTTTTCGACATTAAAAGTTGTAAAAATATATATGCAACTCTGATTTCTAAAATGGTGCCAGTTTTATCATATTGACTCCAGTTTTTGAGATATTGATTTTGGGGTATATTTTTTCCATTTTTCGAAAAATGCTAAATATCTCAAAAATTAGGGACAGTTTGATGAAACTGACGCAATTTTCGAAATCAGAGTTACAAATACCTTAAAAAATTATTGCAAATTTTACTTTTGAAAAAAAATTTCATTTTTCAATACAAAAAATTTGTAAAAATTTACAAAATTAATTTTTAAAATATGATGCTATCAGAATACCATCTAGAATTTCGGCATGAACATTTATATTAAATCTACCAAATTACACATTTTTTTCAGAATTTTTTAAAAGCGTCCTTTAAAGCGTCTATTAGCTTTAAAACGAGCCATCAATGGAGTTTTTACTTTAAGAGATATTGAAATATGAACAACCTTACAAAAGTGATTTTGGCCCATTTTTTGTAACTTTGAAATACTGTATCTCTGGAAGTAGAGGTCGAAAAAAAAAAAAAATGGTCAATGCATATCTCAACAAGCTTTATCAGTTGCCCAAATTTCATTGAAATCAAAGAAGGTGAGTTCCCACCGCTGGTCGATTTGGTGTGGAATTGCCCTAACACAGTTTTGGGACTCTTTTATAGAATCGATTTTCGATCAAAATACTTAGCCTGTTATCTGAAAATATCATTAATTTATATTTTTAAAGTATGCTTATTCCTATTGCTTACTCAGTTTTTTCTATTACTGGCATTATTGAGCAAAATTCCTTGTAAAAATGGATATTTTTAAGTAATTTGTATGTAAAATATACAAGCATTTTAAATTTAAACAGTTTTTGACGGAAACTGTGATGATATTTCAAAAATGAGAACCGATTCAAAAAAGTTAGTAATTTTAATCATTAGCTTGAACTATGTACTACATAACCATAACTCATTTCCTTATTTATCATTAGATCAAAAATGCTAAAGAAATTGTGAAAAAAAAGCCTATAAGAATCAATATTTTTCGAGTTTAGATTCAAATATCTTAATAACCTATCGGAAAATTAATTTTTCTTGATATATTATAATTAGACTTGACAATTGAAAACAAAAATACGTTTTAAGTATTTTGGAAAACTAGTTGTGTAAGGAACTGTATTTTTTTAAGTGTAAAAACTGTCTGAAATTTCTCTAGCAATTTTTTCAAAAACGTTACATAAAAAACTGAGTATGCAGTCAAAAACAGCAGCCGCGAATTATATAGAATTATATAAAATTAGAATATTCTATATGGTGTATAAAATGATATAAATTAAATAGTGCACGATTTGAACGGGGCAGAAACGGATGTGCATGTTGTGCTTCAAATAGAAATCCAAAAAGTCAGCGAATTTTGCGTAATATATATTTTTTTTTGTTATTTTTAAAAATAGCTGAGATACTCTACTTTAATTATATATATACACTTTGTTTGTAATATTTATAGTTTTTTCATAATAAATCACAGAAAAAATTTTCTTGCATATAATTACAAAATTTATTTTTAAATAATGATGCCAATCGATAGGTGCATTAAAAATAAACAATTAATGCTTTTACACAACTATTTTATGTTGTAGCCATGAAAAGTTATGGCAAAAACAAAAAGATCTTGGCATGACAAGATTTGCAATTTTTCGAATTTTTATTAATTGCAAAAAAAAATGTTTGGAAAATTATTTTTAAATAATGATGCCAATCGATAGGTGCTTTAAAATCAAACAATTAATAACTTTAGACTGCTACTTTATCTTATACTCACAAAAAGTTATGGCTAAAAATCTAAAATATTTGCCTTTTGGTCAGTATATAGCCACACAAAATTCGTATTTATAATTCAGTATATTGTCCAAATCTAAAGATATTTTACATAAGTTATAATAATTGATGTATAAATCAAAATAACAAAAAGAATTGAAAACAAAATATTTTTTTTACTAATTTTTAAAGCACTTCAAACTTTAAAATTTGATTTGCACCTTCGCCCCTTTGGTATGACAGTGACAATATCTTCATTTCATTTCGAAAACAATATAATACTAAAATATTTCAAAGTCATCTTCATTTAAATATTTGATTTCTCCATTATCAAGATTATGCAAATAACTGAACATCAACAATAAAAAATATAATGCAGTTAACTATTTTATCATCTACCATATGCTAATTATTACTAAAAACTGGTTTGGGTTTACCACATTTTTCCAAGCAAACGTATGTAGTAATCGTATTACAAAATATGCCAAATATCGAAACACAATAACTGCACGATCAAATCTGACAAAACGTAAAAATAAATGCCAAAAATAAAATCAAAATCATAAAATTTAAATGCGAATGGCATTGCAATCATAAATAATAATTAATGGCAAACATAAAAAACAGTTACATCAGACAACTGTATGTTGGAAATGCAAATAAACCAAACAAAAAACAACTGTTTTATGTTTGGCGATTATGATACAAATAAAAACATAAATAATTAAAAATATAAAAAATTAAAAACCCGCAAACTCACAGATGATGAAAATATTTATTAATAAAAGCAATTAATAGATGCGCGCACAAAACCCAACGTGGTAACTACCAGACTAACTGTCTGTCAGTCAGTCGCAATGCGTCTGTCTTTTCTTTGTGCCGCACAACTGGCAGAAACCGCAGCGGCACCGGGCCGGGCCGGGCAGCACATGCTTTGAGGCATCTTCAGGTTGCACAGTTGCCGAGCAACCGGTTGCTAACATCTGAGACTATTGCATAATATGTAATATTAGTGCCTCCTACTCTTAGCTCTTGCTCGTCTTGTTCGTCGCTAAAGCTGCAGGTTCCACAGTAATTTAAGCGGAAGAAAATTTACATCACAAGAAAAAAATTAAATTTTTTAAAAATAAAAACAAACAAAACAAATTTGTTGCCAACTCTAGTTGAAGATCAGCAACTGAAGATGCACACGTCGCAGTGACAGCTACCAACTGAAATAATTGCTGCTTAAAATCAACAACAGCACAAAGTCTTCCCCCATGCATGTACAAAAAAAAATGCCCAACAAAATACCAAATGCTAAAAAAAACACAACGAAGATCAAGCGCAAAAGACTTGAACAATATACACTTTCGTTTTCGTTTGAGCACACTTGAAGAAAAATTTATATAATATAATTATTTTAAATAAGCGATATGTTTATGTGAAATAATTTTATGTTTGCAGCAAAAAAAAACAAGTGTTTGTTGAAAGTATTTCTTATGGCTCATCAAAATTTACAACTTTCCGCGAACAGTAATAGTTTTTAGAAGCACTAGTATTTTGTTTTATTTAAAAATAAAATTTATTTATTTGACACAATCATTTAGTTTTTCTATTAAACAGTTGTCAATAGTTTAGCACATTATCTCAGCTTGAATGCAAAATTCGTTGATATTTTGGAATTTCTATATGAACTTTCCATATGCACTTCCGCTTTTGTCCCCACCCAGAAAAAAATCATGGTAAATTGATAGTATTTCAATAGAAAAACCATCATTTATACCATTAAAATTGGTCAATAGGATGCGTCCCATTAATTCAGTAATATTGAAACTGTTAATACAATGTGTGAGTGTACCATAAATTTTAGAATGTGATATTTTAATTACAATAAGAAAGACCTATACAAATTATTAATTTTATGGTATAGTCGTATTACATTTTCCTAATAATTTATTAAAACAAAAATTTTGGTACTGAATTTTTCAAATACTATTGAATTAATTAGAAAACGTTTGATTTAAAAAGAAAAAACTATTACTACATGAACCATAAGATCAATGGTCGTACCATAAATTACTTAATGGTAAATTTTCTTCTGAGTGCCGTCATACAGAACATCCGGAATTATTCTGTGATTTATTACGAAAAACTATAAACTTTAAGAACAAAGTGTCTATATACAAAAATAATGTAAATTATTTGAGTTATTTTTCTAAATTAGCCAAAAAAATAATTTGTGCGCAAAAAGTATTTTTAGAAAAATAATGAAATTTTTGTCCCGTCCGTAATGACTCGTTCGGAATTTTTCTGTGATTTATTATGATTTCAGCTATTTTTTAAAATAATACAAATAAATAATTTGTATGCAAAATTCTTTGAATTTTTGAAATTTCCATATGAACTGTACTTCCCTTTTTGCCCCGTTCGGATCGAGCACTATTTAATTTATATCTTTTGATCTACCAAATATAAATCTAAATTTTTTTAACAATAGTAGTACTATTTAAAAATCAAATAAATTCATTACTTTTCCTTCGAGTTATTAAAGTTTTCAGCGTACGAATGTGCCGTCCGGAACCCCAGGAAATACCCATATTATAAATAAAGGGTTTTTCAAATGGGACGCTACAAAAGTAGAGCGACTGGGACAGCAAACGACGCCATATTTCATGATGGAAAGATATACGAATTCGAATTTCGGTAGTAAATTTTAATAATTTCGACTCGTTGTTGGCTCATATATCTTTCCATCATGAAATGGCAAACCTTACTGAAGAAAAATTTCAAAAGAGCGGCAAGAAATATGGCGTCGTTTGCTGTCCCTGTCGCTCTACTTTTGTAGCGTCCCTGTTGAGAAACCCTTAAAAAAACGTTTGTAGCTCTTATTGAAAAACCCTATACCTATATCATTTTTCTAAAATAATCCGAGATACAATTTCTGACATTTTTCAAGAATATTTCAGACATCTTTTCGGTAAACACACAGATAAATGGACGTTTGTGGGAAGCATATAGCAGATTATAAATTTTGATGGACAGATTTAAGACAGATTTTGGAAACGAGCAGAAAACAGACAGCTTGTTATACAAACTCCCCATTAGTCTGTCTGAAGTATTTTGAAAAACTATTTCTAAATACCCTGCCCAATATTTTGTCTGGGTAATTTCTACTATTTCCTGCAATTTCTAACATAAATCTGTAATAAAGGTTATATTACATGAAAAAGTAGCCGCGGTAGCTCAGTGGTTAGTGCGTTGGACTGCGAGCCGAAAGGTCCCCGGTTCAAGCCTGGACTGGGGCTAACAACATCTTTTCATAGAAACATTTTTCTATACCGCGCTACCTCTTGTCAGTAAATGGCAAACCTACGAGAGTAAAACCATTGCCTATGAAAAGCTCTCACCCGCCGTTCGGATTCGGCATTAAACTGTAGGTCCCACCACTTTGAGTACAAATATAACACGCACAGCTCAAATTGGTGAGAGAGTTCGGCCGAAGTTCTATACAGGACTGTAGCGCCAAACTATTATTATATTACATGAAAAAGTTGGAAGCCGGGACATTTTTATAGTTGGTGTGAAGATCATACGAATTATAAAAGTTATAGTCGGTGTAAGCCAGAGGGTCTTGATTTTTGCGACTCTGATTCTCACGTAAATTTTATATTCAAGCAAACACCACAATTAAATGGAAGAAGCGTATAGCAGTTTATCAAATATTGAGAAATTTTATGACAGATTTCCGGCATATTTTGGGTATGAGCAGAAAACTGCAAATATCATCTTACTTTTTCTGCTTGAAATCTTTCGAAGTAATGTTTCTAAACCATCTTGGTTCAACCAATTTATTCATTTTCATAAATCAAAAAATTTATTTGATTAATCAATATTTAAATGTTTGTATCAAAAACTTCATATTTTCTACCCGTTCCAAAAATATTCATAAATTTTACATTTAAAACTCAAAAAATTTAATAACCTAGAAACCGGACAAAAAATTTCTCGAACTATGAATTTTTCTGTTTTTTTTACAAAATTTTTATATGTTTACAGATTGTTCATGTCCCAATTACATATATTATGTTTAGTGTTCTCCAAATATATACGCAGTTGGCTGCTAATTATGTTTGGGAGAGTCATTTTTCTTGCCTGTATAAAACGAATTTTGGTTACTGTCGTTTTTGAATATTTTTGACAATTTTAACAGTGTATAAGACAACAACAAAAGCAATAACTGCATTAACAACCATATTAACAACATCTGCAACATAAGCAGCAACCGAAACTAAAACAGCAGCCGGTCAACAGCAGTTGCTATTGCAATCAGTGACGTAACACAGCTCAAAAGATGAGAAACCGCAAAGCATCTGAAGTTGATCGCAACAACATACTCATGATCATGAGCTACAACAGCATCACAATCATTATCATCACCATCATCATCATCAGCACCATTGATGATGATTATGATTGCTGTAATCATAATGCACAATGCGCTCTGTGAGACTGAGCGATAGAGAGAGAGAGAAGAGGAACAAAATGCAGAGAAAAATTGCAGTCACGACGACTTGCAGGCGTTCACTTCCGGCTTGTGACACTGGCAATGGCTTTGGCTAAAATTGGCATCACTGGCTTTCATCTCAAAACGGCTGCAACTCACTGCTGACTGACTTAGCAATAATTTCAGTTGTTACTTTTTTTTCAATGATCTTTTTATTTTTATTTTTTTTAGTTGCATTTATTGTGTTTTTTTTTACTTGCTGTTTTTCTGGTTTCAGTTTTTGTTTTGGATTGTTGTGGCTGTCGATTATCTCATAAGTTAAACGCGCACCGACTGACCGAACGCAAAACCAACTCTGGATGTTGCTGTTTTTTTTTTATTTTGTTTTATTTTAGTTACAACCTTCGTAGCAACAAGAGACCGACAAAGTGTTACAGTTAAATAATTTTGATTAAATGAAAATGTTTTTGTTGCTGGCAGGATTTAATGAGCGCTCTTAATTTGTACGACGCCCAACATTTTTATTGCACACTTTGTTTTTTTTTTTTTGGTTTTGTTTATGAAGTTGTAGTAAATTTTTAAATGGCAAAGTTTGACATTTATTATATGCGTTAAATGTTTTTAAAGTTTTAAATGTTGAATTTTTGTTGGATATTGTAAATCCATTTGTATATCAATTGACAGCTACAGCAATTAGTTTAAAGCGGTAAAATTTTTAACACGTTTCGATGCTTATTTCATGAGAAATACACATTTTAAACAAAAACTTGATTTTATTGGATTTCGATTAATACCACTCAACAATATTTTTTCTATGAGCATTACATACATCGTTTCTATATAATTCGAGGGTTCGAGGATTTGAACTGCTTACTCAGTTTTTTGTTATCATAGGTCGTTTTTTCTAAAAATTTCAATTAAAGTTTATGGCACTTTTTTGACACATTCTACACAGAAATAAATTAACATTATATTGATAAATTTCGTTTTTTAAACCATGATTTATTGTATTGAAGAAGCATTCATAATATTAATGACTTACGACATCAATGTTATGAATGCGATCGTAAATATGATGAACGCTTGGTAACTGTCGAAAAAGTATTCTTCAATATGATGAACTGTATGTGAAGAATACGTATCATAAAAAAAAATTACAAAAAAAAATGTTTCCTAACAATTTTTTTTCGATACTTTTTTCATACTTTTTTTTTCCGAAAAAAAATAATTTTTTGATTATTTTTTTACGATTATTTTATCGGATTATATTTTTTAGAATACATTATTTTTCCAAAAAAAAAATAAAGTAAATTTTTTCGAATTATTTTCTGAAAACATTTTTTTTTCAAAACTCGTAAAAATGTCCATCAATTAATTTATTTAAAAAAAATATATATTAGTTCAACAATATTCATCAAATTGAATAATAATATAATAGTTTGGCGCTACAGTCCTGTATAGAACTTCGGTCGAGCTCTATCTGAATATTAGTCATTAATAAGACGATTCAAATTCATTGTCCCTAGTGGAAATTTGCCCGATGCGCCATCGGAAAATGATCGGGGTTTCGTCAGGTAACCCCTATTAGAGCAAATATGATCATTGCCTTGTCATGCCCTTATCATGCTCACCATAGCAGGGTTTACATTATCTAAACAGCCAATGGTCCCGATCAAAGCTACATTAGTTGTTCCTCATAAAGAAATTTTCATCGGGCAATGATCAGGTTTCAATGAGGTATGATATTTTATTTCATCGGGTATTTGTAGTGCTTTCGTATGCTCATGTTTTAACAAGGCAATGGTCAGATAAATAATGATATGGAGTATTACCCGATCAGTACATGATCATTGCCTGAGGTGAGTACATGATCAGGACACTGCGTTACAAGGACATCGTGAGCCTCGTCATATCCCGATCATCTCAAATAATGACATGATCAGTTCATGAGCATGGCCCTACCAAAAATTTTACTAGGGTTATTGAATATTTCGTTTTTCACTCTGATGTTCAATATTTTGAATAAGTTCATATATATAATGAATGCATTCATCAATATGTCATTTAATGAACGGCGGTATCAATTTGATGAATCTGTTAGTTGGTAGAAAAATTCATAATATTTGTGATTAAATTCATCATATTGATGAATTTTTTTCTGTATATTTAAAAAAATATTAAACTTTACAAAACTAACTTTTCAAAAAAACTTTAAAGGCAAATATTCTTTTAAATAACAATATAAATTTTAATATAAATCGGAACGACTGTACTACAATTACATTTGAAGATAGTTTGATTTAAAGTTAAACATTGTTGATTTAAAGTCTAATTTTTTCTTTTTAGTATTTTGGATTTCATGATTAAAAATTTATTAACTAAATAGTAAAAAATTAGTAAACAAATTATTAAACAAATATTAGAAAAAATGTGTACATTTTATTAATTTGATGGTACAAATCTCTTAAATTGCCACTGAAAATGTCTATATTGCAATTTTCAAAAAAATGCTGATCGATTATCTATAAATTGAATGTAATTTTATACCAATCGATTTTTTTTTTGTAGATTATATCGTCAATATGATGCCAAAGGGGCGAATGTGCAATTTTTGATATGTGCGTTTTTTTTACATTTTTGAATGTAGTTTATCCTCAAGTATGCTGTGCCAAAATCGCGTGTCGTTTTGTTGGATATTTCTAGCCATAAAAGACATAACCAAAAGGGCGAATTTGAAAAATTGGAAATCTTGTTATGCCAAAAGGGCAAATCTTTTCGTTTTTTGGCCATAACTTTTTATTGGTATTAGATAAAATAGTGGTGTAAAGACATTTATTATATGTTTTCAAACACCTATCGATCTGCAGCATTAATTAGAAATATTTTGCCAAACATTAATTTGCCATTTGTTATTTGCAGGAAAAAAATGTTTGGCTAAATATTTTTAAATAATGATGCCAATCGACAGGTGTTTTAAAAACAAATAATAAATATCTTTACATCACTATTTTATATTGCACCAATAAAGATTTATAGCATAATAACGAAAAGATTCGCCCTTTTGACATGACAAGATTTTCCATTTTTCCAATTTCTTCGGTTTTTTGCTTTAATTGTTTATTGGTGCAAGATAAAATAGTAGTGTAAATTATTAATTGTTTGTTTTTAAAGCACCTATCGAACTGCATCATTATTTAAAAATATTTTGCAAAACATTTTTTTCCTGCAAATAACAAATGGCAAATTAATGTTTGACAAAATATTTTTAATTAAATATGCCAATAGAAAACAAACAATTAATGCCTTTACATTACTATTTTATCTTGCGCTAATAAAAAGTTATAGCATAAAAAACAAAATTATTTGCGTTTTGATCTGGATATAGCCTCACAAAATCTGTATTTAAAATTAAGTAGGTTGTCCAAATCTAAAGATATTTTATATACGTTATAATAATTGACGAATAAACAAAAATAACAGAAAAAATTGAAAAAATATAAATTTTTCTAATTTTTAAAGCACTTCAAACTTTAAAATTTGATTTCCCAACATTTTTAAAAATGCACATTCGCCCCGTTGGCATGACAGTGACGATATATCGTCGTTGTAGAAAGAAATGTTACCAAATACATTTTTATGACAAACTTAATTTTCGAGTTTGTTGATTAATATTATAAAAAGTAATTGACGCATTTTTAAAGTTGATAATTCAACAAATAGATTTACATTTTCTGATCATGTGGTAAAAAAAATTGAGCTCATTGATTCAAAATTGACAGATTTATAAAAATGTTTGTAAATTAATATTTGGCATTTTGAAAATGTATTTGGTGACTTTTCGTTCTACAACGACGATATCTGATAATTATCTATTTGAATTTACTTTAAAAATACCAAATTTGAAAACGCCCCGTTATCAGATACACCACAACTCAACTCTACAATATTTTCATGAAACGAATCATTGAACAAATCCGTAAACTATTTGCGTCCTGAAGCGGATCGTGTATATAACCAAAAACCTACACAGAAAAAATAATCGACATAAATATAGCAACTGATATTAATTGCATGTCATTAATCAGTCCAGCAATGAAATTCAGTAATTTAATGAAAACATTTGCTATTCGTAGTTAAATCAGCAGTTGCGGTTGATGTATATGCTATGGGTTGGTGTATATGTATAGCATACACACCAACCGAATTCACAAACTACACAGTTTTAAAGACACTACAGTTTAACAGTTTCTTCACAGTTTTACAGCAACTACAACTTTATAGCCATCATACAGTTCTACTGGTACTATTGTACTGAAATTATTTTAAATTCGTTTGCCTATTCGGTTCGTTGGGTCGTTTTCCGCACAACGTGCAAATGGTTTTGATTTTGATAAAAGAAAATAAATATGTATAAAACAAAACATACAAATAAATATAATAAAGTATAATAAACAAAATTAAAAATACCTACATAAATAAAAACAAAAATTTTTTTTTTCATAGGGTGTGTTAATTTCCTTTAACTCAAATTCATTTTTTAATAAAAATGAATTCGTATCGACTGTAAGCGAATACTCACACCAATGTAAGCGAATATACACACCAAATTAAGTGAACATACAGATAAAAATACTATATAAATAATAGTTTTTTACTATTAAAAATAGTCAATAGGATGAATAATGATTTTAATCAGAAAATACCATTAAATACTAGAAAATACCCTAAGATTGCTATTGAGTTTATAAGAAAAGATTTTTTTTTTGTATACTATTACAATTTTAACTATTACAATTTTAATAGTATTTGATCAAATGCGATTGCTAAATATGAAGATTTGTACGCTAATGCAATTAATAATTTAGTTGGTGCAGTTTCAGCATAAACGTAATTGTATTGATGTATATTTTTGGTTATATTTACGATTTTATTTTTCTGTGTATTAGCAAAAACTCATTACCTACCGACAAAATTTTATTTTATTTTCAAATCAACAACTGAATAATTTAACTAATTTACACAAAATTTGCACAAAATCAATAGACTCTGTCAGTTTTTGCAAAAATTTCAATTATCAAAAATAAACAGAAATTTTACAAAAGTGAAAGTAATTCAACATCATAATAGGCAGCACATATGCGGAATGTGAAGTTCGCCAAAGGTGAAGTGCATTAAAAAGTGCATTAAAAACTGTGCGATAAACTGTAGTTTAAACCACTATTGCATTTTTCATAAATATTATCAAATCTACTATGTATTTTGCGCACAAGTTGTTAAATATTTTAAATCAAACAGCTTATTGCTTGATGTCAAGCTTATATTAGGCGTAACGCATAAGGAAGAAACACAAAAATATTAAAGCTTAAGCTGTTTAATCTTTATTTTAGTTGTTACAGTTGTTTGTTTAATTAGCCAATTAAATTTCAATGAATATAACAATGAAATTGTCATAAAAGAAATGGTCACAAATAAATGTTAAATTGTTACTGCCGCAGCATTTGATGAAAACATTTTCTTGATTTTAATGACACCACATAAACATGACCAACAAAGCGTTGCAGTTTATAGTTCGGTTATGCTTAATTATTATACTTTCGATTTATGATTCATGATATTATTTTGTGGTAACATTTTGTCGGGGTCAATGTATCGGTTGGCATATGCCATGGTAACTTTAATGAAACGGAAAGTGTTAATAACAAGTGTTTTGGTTTAATAGTTTATATTTTTTATGAAGCAAATATTATAAAGAAAAGATTGCATTTTAAGATATACAATTTTTTAATATATATGCTGAATTTAATCCATGAAAATCGGTTAGTTAAATTAACAAATTCCAATTGGAAATACAAATTTATTATATGGTTCAGTTTTTTCATATATTTTTAAAATCATGTAGTTAAAATATTTAATTGTACCTAAGACCATTTAAAAATGTAATTCATAAAAAATCATATGAATTCATATGAAATTCAAGAGACTTCAATTGAAATCAATTGTAATGCAGAAATTCAATTTTGAATTCAAACGATATCATTTGTAATTAAAAAAAATCCATTTTGAATTCAAAAGACTTCAATAGAAATTTAGAAATTACATTTAAAATTCAAATGACATCAGTTGTATTTCAGAAATTCCAATCAAATAGAATTTCTGAATTATAATTGACATGTTTTGAATTTCAAAGAAAATTTCTGAATATCAATTTACGTTATCGGAATCACATTGGCGTAGATCTTATGTATTCGGAATTTAAAAATTTATTTGGTATTAAGGATAAGGATATTTTATTGTCTTTTCTTAATAATATTGCTACATTTTTTGACATTAAGTTCGATACTTGGCAGCAATATTGAATATGACCTCTACAATTTTAAAATTCTAGTAATGTAATTGTAAGATCCCAGTAGTAAAAACCAGGCTTACGAAGTAATTCTCGAGCAGGTATAACCCTCTTTTATTGTTATTTCTGCAGGACTTTCGTTTCTCAAAGTAAAGGTCAGAGTTGTTCTTAGTTTAAATCATTACTATAGGAATTGCATAGAAGATTTGCTGGCGGGGTTCCGCTTTTAAATTAAAACCAGTTGGGAAGGTTAGATCACATGGGAAATTTTAAAGTAGGTGTAATTAGGATAGTTAGGATTATCAAAAAATAAATAGCCTACACATATGTGTGGTTACCATTCAAAGTGGTATATAGGTCACCAGGGTATACGAACCCTGAAAATAACTACAAACATTTAATCGCTGAAGAATTTCCATTCATTTGATACCCATATTTACAAATGGGTAGGTGTACCGAATTTCGATTTTTTTTTTTGTGAACCACAAGTCTTTTCGCCGGAAAACATTATTATCATGTATTTGAGCATGATGTCAATATATATTTGACCAAAAAAAGTTTACCTAAGCACGTATACACAAAAATTGATCTTTATATGTACATTTTATTTGAGGTATTTGAACATAAATGGTTGGATCATAGGTCACAATGGACCGATTTTTTCGCACATACAGCGTAGGTATATAAGTAATCTAAGTTATAAGTTTCATTTATCTAGCTCTTCAATTTTAAAAGTAGTAGGGATTTCAACAGACAGACAGACAGACAGACAGACAGACAGACAGACAGACAGACAGACAGACAGACGGACAGACAGACAGACGGACAGACGGACATCGCTAAGGAGGTCATGCTGATCAAGAATATATATACTTTTCCATACCGGAGATGCTTCCTTCTGGGTGTTACAAACGGCGTACCAAACTGAATATACCCTTTCACTCTTAGTGTAGGGTATACAAATGTTGTGATTAGGGCTGTGCGATTAATCTTTTTGCCGGAAAGTCTAATTAATCGTAATCACGATTAAACAATTATTCGATTAATCGTATTTTTTGATTAATCGAAAATACGATTAATCAGCATTTCTGATTAATCAAAATAACGATCAATCGGTTAATCAGAGATATGATTAATTGAAATACGATTAATTGTTTTTGGCATGAGTATAAATAACGACATTCTACTTGCTACACATCTAATTTGGGATTTTTATATTTAATTAAACCTTTTTTAAAGAAAATCAAAATTTTTGTTTGTATGTTTTTGTAGACAGCAATTTTTTATGTTCTCAACTAAAAATTATTTGAATTCTGATTAATTGAAAGTTATAATTAACCGATTAATCGTATTTTTGGTTAATTGAAAAATACGATTAATCGAATTATTGATTAATCGTGATTGCGATTAATCAGAATTTTCGGTAAAACGATTAATCGCACAGCCCTAGTTGTGATGAAAGTACAATACAAAATAACTATGAAGTGATTACAGAATGCGTATTGGGTATGTTAAGAAATTGTTATGCTGAAAGGAAGGCTTAAGCTCACACGACCTGGACAATTTTAATAATAGTATAGAAATGTATATTTAGTAAATGGAGAGAAATATTCTGGTAAATCATGTATTATACGCATACATTTTGCAAAAATGAATCATGATATTCAGCCAAGAATAAGTAATCATAATGTATTGGTTTTTATTCATAATATATGATTAAATTATGATTAATTGAATAAAATTATGTCTATGTTTACTCTTATTTTATGTATAATTTGTTCATAATTCATGAGTAATTCTAACATGTTCTGAAATACATTTTATGTTTCATTATTCATAATTCATGATTAAAATGTCAAATTATGCGGAACAAAGTAAAAACTATAACATTTGTAATTATAATAAGTCAATGGGAAAGGAATATTATGAAGGAAAGTAACATAAAAAAAACAATTGCAAAATACATCTATAAAATTTCACATTTTTTTTAATTTTTCACTATATTCACTCACTATGAAAAACAAGTGATGAATAAATATTCATAATTTCACCAGTTATGATATTAATAAAATTTGTAAAATTTATGAAATCTATTCATAATAAATACAGTGATTTTCAGTTTTTTATGTATGAAATTTCAGTATTATACATACGTAATCTATATATATAAAAGAACAAGTCCTGATTGACTGACTGACTGATCGATCAACGCCCATACCAAACCCTTACACCCAGGAACATGAAATTTGGACAGGGTGTTCATCTCCCGACGTAGGCGCGCACTAAGGCGGGATTTTTTGAAATGCAAATATCTGTGTACATAAGATAGCCACAGTATTGAAATTTAGCCCAATAATGTATATTGTGGTTGTTTATCATTTTTCCAAATGTGGGCGAGATTAGACCACGGGGCGTGGCACCTCCCATATAACCAACACATTAAAATTGCTATAAATCCTGACATACCAATAGTAGAGTTATAAAAATCGAACCAAATGTTCATATTTAAAATTCCAATCGTCACGTAGAATATGGGCGAGATTGGTCCACGGGGCGTGGCACCTCCCATATAACCAAAACATTTAAATTGCTGTAACTCCTGACATACTTAGAGTAGAGTTATACAAATCGAACCAAATGTTCATATTTAAAACTCCACGTCACGTAGAATGTGGGCGAGATTGGACAACGGGGCGTAGCACCTCCCATATAACCAAAACATTAAAATTGATATAACTCCTGACCTACTATGAGCAGAGTTGTAAAAATCGAAACAAGTGATCATATTAAACATTGTAATTTTCACGTAGAAAGTGAACGGGATTGGACAAAGGGAGTGGCACGTAAGCGGGCGACGTAGGCACTAAAAAGGGGCAAAAGGGCCGTAATTTAAAAAGATATAATTTAGCATTTACAAAAACTTATCACGGGCAACGCTGTGAACGGATCCAGCTTGTACATGAATATAACTCATAAATAATAAAATTAGAAAAATATGTTTTATGAACGTCTTATTCATAAATCATGAGTAAAAAATTTATTCCGTGCACTGTTAGAATATTTTCAACTTTTACATGAGATTATTTAAGAAAAACAGAAAAGAATTCGGAATGTTTGTAATTCCGATCTTAAGTTTGGTAATTATTCTGCATACACAAGAAACATGTTCTTTCTTGTCATTAGATTTATATTAGTTACTAAAAACAAATTCAAAAATTTACAAAAATATTGAAATTTTAAGTTTAGATGCAAATATCTTGAAAACTAAATTAGATATTGGAATTCTTTTTATATAAAAAGTTTCCTTAACCAAAATACTTTTAAATGTCTTCGAAAATTCTTATTTTTTTATCTTAAAAAATCTTCTTTCTTATCATTAGATTTATATTAGGTACTAAAACAATTTAAAAAATTGTCAAAAATATAGAAATTTAAAGTTTAGATGGAAATATCTCGAAAACTAATTTAGATATTGGTATACTTTTTATATTAAAAGTTTCTTTAGCCAAAATACTTTTATAGGTTTATGAAAATTCTTTTTTTTTCAAATCTTAAAATTTATTATTCTAAAAGTTAGTTGATGGTTAGTTTGAACTTAATTCTGTATACTTAAAGACAATTTTCTTTTATAGCAAATTACTAAAAAATTACTAATAAATAATTACTAAAAAATTAAATAAAAAAATAAAAGTAAAACAAAAAACAAGAGTCCAAAGAGTTCAAATTCAAATATCTTCAAAACTAATTGCGATAATGGAATTGAATATTTAATATTAAAAAAATCAGTGACAAATAGAAGTAAAATTCATTTAAAAAAAATGTGAAAAAGTAATTTTCTAAAATTCTGCAATTTTATTATTCTAAAAAAATGCATACAAATAAAGTAATGTTTAGTATTTAAAGTTGTTAGATGATAGACAAAAAAAAAAAAACAAAGTCAATAAGCAACCTCGAATTATATAGAAATTGACCATAGAAACATTTGTTGTTTTATTTTTCACCTCACCCTAACAAAATAAAGTAGCGCCACAAAGTATGCAATCAAAAAAAATGCTTTTAAAATCACTGCAACATTTAATATGCCAAGGCCACTCAAACTGTTATTAAAACTGTTTGACTACAAATACGATAAAAAAAAATTACCTCCATTTATAAATAAAAATTCTCTGAATTTTTGTTTAAACATGTAGTCAGCTTTATTTAAAGTTATAGTTCAATGAATTTTCACACTTAATCATTAATATCGGATCCAACTTAAACTAAATTCTACCTCAAATTATCGTAAATCGTAAAATACAGAGCGGTCGTCATGCCCGACTTGAGCAAAGTGGGCGCCATGCCCTTGTAGAAGGCGCGAACGCCCTCCTGTCGCATCGTCAACTTGACGCAGTGTATAATGCCGGTGCAGCCCTGATTGCGTCCAAACGTTTGTCGCTGCTTTTCGAAACCCTGCAACTGCAAACGCTTTTTAATAAAGTCCAACGGATAGACAACCGCCTTGGAGGCCACCCCCGCCGAACCGCCCGTCAGCAGCATGCACCACGTTGGCAACTTGTTGTCGGCGGGCAACAATATGGTACGTGCCACATCATTGAAACTATTGTAAAACATAAAATTGGCACCGACCAGCGGACCGATCTGCATCATAGTAGAGACGAGTCCACGAAAGAGACCGCGCACGCCTTCGTTACGTAGAATGCTCGGAAAAGCACTCCATATGTTGCGATAACCACCCGGCGCATCGGGATCCTGCGCCACCAGACGCGTCCGTATCACATCGAACGGCATCGAGACAAAGGTGGAGGTACAGCCGGCGACACCACCGCACATAAAATTCGAGAGTCGCGAATGCGCCTGCATCCATGGCATCTGCTGGCAGATATTGTGCAGCTGCTCGTACGTCCAGAACTGTACGATGCCGTAGAGAATGCTCATGATCTGGCCGGCATTGTGTCCCTTCCAAAAGGCGCGCACTCCCTCCTCGCGGTTTATCAGCCGCACAGCCTGCAACAGCGATGTGTATTTGGAGGAGGGTGGTGGTGGTCGACTAACGGCCGCATTTGCCCACGGATGCATAGAGTGGTGACCGCTGAGTGGTTCGACTTGCAGCTGAAAACGTATTTTGAGCACGTCGAGCGGCTGTGTGATGGTGCGCGTGACGGCAGCTGCAACGGCGCCCGCCCATGCTTGCTGCAATTGTGTGGAGTACGAGTAGGTTTTGTAGGAGTGCGACGACGAGTTGGACGCCGAAGAGTCGGCGTGGTTTGGAGAGTCACGAGGGGGCATTGTAGATGGCAGCTGAAATTGAGAGAATAGAAATGAGTTTATTCACGAATGAAATGGAGAAATGATATATGAGATATAAAGGAATAAGAATTAATTGGAATAGGAATAAGAAAAGGAATAGCAATAAGAATAAGAATAGGAATAGGTATAGGAATAGGAAAAGGAATAGGAATAGGAATAGGAATAGGAATAGGAATAGGAATAGGAATAGGAATAGGAATAGGAATAGGAATAGGAATAGGAATAGGAATAGGAATAGGAATAGGAATAGGAATAGGAATAGGAATAGGAATAGGAATAGGAATAGGAATAGGAATAGGAATAGGAATAGGAATAGGAATAGGAATAGGAATAGGAATAGGAATAGGAATAGGAATAGGAATAGGAATAGGAATAGGAATAGGAATAGGAATAGGAATAGGAATAGGAATAGGAATAGGAATAGGAATAGGAATAGGAATAGGAATAGGAATAGGAATAGGAATAGGAATAGGAATAGGAATAGGAATAGGAATAGGAATAGGAATAGGAATAGGAATAGGAATAGGAATAGGAATAGGAATAGGAATAGGAATAGGAATAGGAATATGAATAGGAATAGGAATAGGAATAAATAGGAATAGGAATAGGAATAGGAATAGGAATAGGAATAGGAATAGGAATAGGAATAGGAATAGGAATAGGAATAGGAATAGGAATAGGAATAGGAATAGGAATAGGAATAGGAATAGGAATAGGAATAGGAATAGGAATAGGAATAGGAATAGGAATAGGAAAGGAATAGGTATAGGTATAGGAACAGGAATTGGAACAGGAACTGGAACAAGAAAGAAAGAAAGAAAGAAAGAAAGAAAGAAAGAAAGAAAGAAAGAAAGAAAGAAAGAAAAAAAGAAGAAAAACAATTCTTTAAAATAAATACATATGTATTTGATGTACGTTCAAAAATAAATGTATTTATTTTACTAAATTGATCTATTTGTGTTTGCAACTCTTAACTCGTAATGCATTCGATTTAAATAAATGTATCATATTTATATCGATAACAACTCATAAAAAATTTATCTGCACAACATTAAGTCATCAATACCATAAAACGTTTGTGGAACCAACCCAAACAAATTGATAAAACCATTTCAAATATTTTTCTTTAGATGAAGTATCAAATGTAGGATAAAAGCATCAACTGAACTCATATTCATAACGCATTAATGCCTTCAATGAACTGAATATTTATTCGATGAAACATGTGAGAAATATACACGACCCACATATGTAATGAGGTCTATGGGGAACTCAATATAGAGCTGAATGACATTGATAAAATATTTTTGCCAAACAATTTATTTCATAATTTATGTTGATACAGAATTCATAAATGTGAATATTTATTTGATTTTTTTTCTTTTCTTTTTTTCAGTTGCCAAACACCAAGTTGTTGCCTACACACAGAAATCGCAGATCAAACACGAGAATCGCCACATACAGCTGGTGCGTGAGTATGGCTTCCATCCGCGCACAAAGGCCACCGTCGAAGATGGCGATGTGCTGCCAAAGAAATTCGAACCGTTTCCGGAGAATATGTACGGCAAGCCGCTGGAGGAAATCGATACGTTCATCTATGAAGAGGTAAGTGATGCAAAAAAATATATGAAAAATACGAAAAATACCCAATACGACATGAATTTCAAATTAAATTCTTCAAATTATACAACGTGGACTCATCGTCATTTCAGGCGAATTTATTATTTTTTTTTTATTTTGTTTTTTTTTTTTTAAATGTTTGTTATCGCCTCATAAATAAATAACATCCATAAAATTCAATGTGACAGCAACAATTTATTGATGTTGTTGACAAAATTTATTTTTGTTTACTGATTGCGGTTTTCAATGTGAAGTCTATTGAAAATTTTAATAGAGATTGGCATAGAATTTGGACAGGACTGCAGCCGTATGATAAACAAATACAATTAACCTACATTTTTGTTGGTTTTTATTTTTCGATTGCTATGCGGAATATATGGTAATTTAAAGAGAATTTAATTTTAAATAATAAAAATGGAATTTAAATAACATAATTGGTAATTGTTTTAATACGAAAAGTTATTTAAGAGGTTTCTTTATGTTTAATAAACAAATTTCATGTTGAAAATGGTAAAATACTTTAAAATATTATTAAACATCCCAGTCTGCCATCTATCGGTGACCTTGGAAGCCTCGAATTTTTATCGAATAACTTCGAGAAAAAAATCGATCTCGTTTCTGTATCAATTCTAATTTTTATAATTTCTCGTACATACAAATTCATTTACAAGATACGATATATAATCATTTATCGCATCGATATCGTAATTTTTTTCGAAGCAATATCGAATTTTGACCATGTTTTTCATCGATATCGATCCGATTTCAAAAATGTCTCGTACTGAGAAAACTCCGACAGAACGCATCGATATCTTCATACAATGTAGGTCCAATTTGACATTCGATATCGGTACGAGAAAGTGTCCGATATTGTGTGATTTCAGCTTTTTCACGTATTGATATCGTAACTATTTCGAATGGCATACTTAGATACTTAGTAATGAATATTTTTTACAGAGAATATATGTGTTTTGTGTCAGATAAATTCAAATTTTTGCAGTTCCTTCTTAGATAATGATCAAAAATATTATTTTCAACCACAATTTATTGTGATGCCATAAATTTTTTATTAAAATTCATCTTTTTTTGGAATGAAATTTATAGTTTTCTTTTTTAACACTTACACTACTCAACACGATGTTTGCCATGGATATTCCATTCATCAATTCTACTCAGTTTTTTCCCTTTACTGATACAAATACGGATAAAACAACTATTTTTCAGTAATATATATATAAAATATAAAAACATTTTAAATTTAAACAGTTTTTGAGAGAAACCGTATTAATAGGGCATATTTTAAAAATTAGAACCGATGAGAAAAAGTTAGTAATTTTCAAAGTTAGTCTGAACTATACTCTACATAACCATAAATTATTTCCTTATTTAATATTAGATCCAAAATGCTAAAAATATCGTCAAAAAATAGTCTATACAAATCAATATTTTTCGAGTTTACACTCAAATATCTTAAAAACCTATCTTAAATTAGTCATGACAATTTAAAGAAAAATTGAGTTTAAAGTTTTTTGAAAAACTAGTTGTATAAGGGACAGTATTTTTTTAAGTCTAAAAAGATGTTGAATACGGGCCTGAAGTTTCTCTAGCAATTTTCTCAAAAACGTTAGGTAATAGCAAAGAAAGAGTATGCAGTCAAAATTAGCAACTGCGAATTATATAGAAACGATGTATGAGATGTTATTCTTCGTTAAGTCAGCAATTCCGTTTGCGAAATTCCGTCGGCGAATTTTCAGCAATTATATTTGCTAAAACTGCGCCGACTATTTGCTGCATTGACGTACAAATGATCATATTTGCGAACGTAATTGCTTATATAACGAAGAATAGCAAATGTTTTCATTAAATTAGTGGAATCGATTAACAAATACAATTAATATCGGTTGCTATATTTACGTCGATTATTTTTTTCTGTGCAATAACTATATTAGTATTCCCTCTATCAATAGATACATAAAATTTTAGATAAGTTCCATTGGTATTGAATAATCAAATTTTGATATAGTAAAAAACAAATTCAATTGAATTTAAATTTGAAAACGATTTAAATATCAGATTAAAACATACCATATAGTTTATATGTTTTTATAAGCATTTCAAATATTACGGATTTACAAATTTCTCACTCAAAATCACAAGTGTCACAAAGTAATCACTATCACTTTGTGTATATAGTATAAACAACAAAGGTCGCAGTACATACAACTATGATTAATATACGTTTCTAGAACAAGGTATAAAAGGCCAATCAAAAGGTGACCTTCGTCCCGTCTCATAATTCATTATTGATTTTTCATTATACGCACAGACAAAACAGGCAACGATGGCGGTAACAAAGACGACAACAGTAATTCAATGAGTAGGTGAGTCAGTCAGTCAGTCAGTCCGACAGACAGACGGTAAACAAATGTAATTGAATGAGTGTCATGTTTTAATGTTGTTTTTGTTGTTGTTGCTGTCGTTGTCATTGCTGTCAACGACACTTCTGACATTTGCACAAACACGAGTGTATTTTGCATTTTAACCTCTTTCTGCATTGCCCCATTAATTATTAACAGTTGACAACAGAGCCAATCATTTTCATGCTGTTAAAGTTAACAAGACATTTTGTTTTTTATGACAGAGTATGACAAAAAAAAATCTTAGCCAAAGAAAGTAAAAAATATATAAATTCAAATTTCCTGATCTGAACTATTACTTAAAAATGTTGATACACACGGCGGAAAAATTTTACTAATTTTAAGAAAAATATGCGTCCGTCGGTGTGTTGAAATCATGATTATAGAAAACTCAGAATAGCTAGAGCCATAAAAGTTAGAAATTAGATTAAGTGTTTACATAGGCTGGGTGGGTATTGAAAATGAGCGTTATCGGTTGATTATTAAAAAAGTCAATACATCTGTAGTAAAAAGGTCACGTGTTGGTCAAGTAACTGATCAGGATAATGGCAAGGAACAAATTTAATGATTAGTTCCATATCATGTCCAAGTTAAATTTGATTTCAATTATACTTTTAAGAAATTATTTACTTTATTACAAGAAAACTTATTTCTTAAATGCTATATCAAGTTCACTTTTTCTTATTATTAAGAACATATTTTCTGTGCGTGTTTTTCGCCTAATACATCGTAATCTATTGTTCAAGTTCTGACATTTTTTGTAGTGTCAGACTGTTTGATTATTAGTATTACTATTATTATAATTATAATTATTATTATTTCCGTTCTGATCAAGTGACAGCTGTTGTGCGCTGTTAAACATGTTCTGAAGTTATTTTCTACTTTCTACTATTTTGCAGCATAATTATTAATGCGATTTATATTTTTTTATTGCTTTCTGATAAATTTTTTTTCATACACTTTATGTTGCTACTGTTGTATATTGTTATTGTGCCATTATAATTATTGCTGTGTCAGTTGACTTAAAGGAAATAAAAAGAAAAACTAACAAAAAAAAGTAGAATAAAACCATGACACAATCTGCCATTCATAAAATTCTACCGCCGCCCCATAATCGTTTGTGTTTTCAGCTGTTGGCTTTCATTTGGTGTCCTTCGTTCTCAACTGCACTCGTCATAGTCACAGATCCCAGTTAATGTTTTATAAAAAATGTTTTATTAATGGTCTTAAAAATGATTGACGGCTCCACATAGAAAGAGTTCAGCAGCAATGAATGTATTTGAGAGTTCAGTGACTTGGAAGTTAAGGTGCTGACAAGTGGAATAGATTTTTATGTTTATATAGAATAGTTTTACCTAAAAAGTATTTATTTAAAATAAACTAAATTACTTTAAAATGAAATTTCTATAAATTGATTGATTTAAATGCTATATTTGGTTGTCATTACAAATAATATCACAGACACAAACCAAATTGTTTAATGTCTCATATAGTCAATACTACAACCTATTGGTTTTTGGTTATAAGAACCGATTTTTTAGTAAAACTGATGATTAAAAACAGTATTAAGCAGTGTAATTATATATATACTAAAGACAATTTTAACGAGAAAATTTTTTTGGAATACATTAGCGCCAGTTTTTCCAGTAGTAGTTCAATTTCATTTGTGATTTAAACTTTGTTTAAACTCAAAATCGAATTTTTCAGTGAGTTTTATGTCCGTTTTACATTGTATCTACTGTGAGTTCACTGTATCGCCTAGGGTTGTATTGTTCAAAAATTCATATAAAATAGGATTTTTTTTTTGTGAAACGAAAAAATTTCATCAATATGATGAATTTATTCATAAACATTATGAATTTTTTCACCAACTAACAGATTCATCATATTGATACCACCCTTCATTAAATGAGATATTGATGAATACATTCATTGTATATAAGAAATTTTTCGTACTATCGAACATCACAGTGAAGAACGAAATATTCAATACAATGAATTTGAATCGTCATATTGATGAATTTGTTCATAATATTTATGAATATAATTTTTTTTAGGAATTTTTCAAAAAATTTTTTTTTTTTAGAATATAATTCGAAAAAAACTGTTGTTGTAAAAATTTTATTTAAAAAAAAAAAAAAAAAATTAAAAAATAGAAAAAAAATTGAAAAATAAATTTTGAAAAAAAATATTTAGAAAAAAAAAACAAATTTCGAAAATAAATTTCCAGTTTAATTATTGGTTTGGCTCGCGAAATATTTTTTCGACTCGTGAGCCAAAATTAAACTATTTTAAAGTTAAACTATGTAAGAGGTTATCGAGAAATTAATTGCTGAATTTTTTCGCTTTGGATAAAGTAATCCAAAGTTTTATTTTAAATATGACGACATCAAAATTTCAACATTAAATTGATATTTTAAAATATAAAAAGGCTCCTTTTTAAGGACATACAATTTGAAGTATCAGGACAATGACTACTGACCACATGTTCAGATTTAAGAGTTACGACTGCACGGAATAAATTTTTTGCTGATGATTTATGAGTAAGAAATTCATAAAAAATATCTTTTTTAAATTTTCTATTTTAGTTATATTCATGAATTATGGTATAATACTGTTACGAAAATTCAGTCTACGGAAAACTGTTCTATAAGTACGTATCTCTGGATTGTGTACAAAATAAAAACACTCTTATGTTTGGTTTAAATTATAACAATTAACTTTATTAATTCACTTTAATAAACAACTTTACTAATAACAAATTCTAACAACTGCTGCATGTCCACAATTTAACTTGACATTTATCACACGAGATGCCCTCGACCACTTTACAATCACTACTGAAGTGCTGTACCTCAGATGCGGCTCCCTTATATACTGCATGCATCAGTTCGACACGTTTCGACAAGGTTCAACTTGTTTCGAGAACCTTCTACTCGTTTCGTGAATGACGGACGCATGTTATGGGCATCTCATTCGCACTCATGTGTGCTGATCTTCCATCTCTTTCTCGCACATTGCTCAGTACGCTGAATGATCTTCCGTCTCTTTCTATCACATTGCATAGTGCGCTGAATTGTCTTGCGTCTCATTTATTATTGTTGAATGCTTCACAGTGGGGCAAATTACCTCTTTTCGTAACAATACAAAAAAAAGTTCAAAATTCATGCATAAAAACCTATATGTCACTATGTATTTATTATGAGTAGGATACATAAATTTTACATATTTTATTATTAATAATAACATGCGAAATTATGAGTATTTATTCATAACATGTTAATTTTCTTAATGCGCAATTCACGCCAATTGTGGAAAACCACGTAATCTAAATAACATTTAAGTGAGTGAATTAATTGAAAAATGTGTTATTTAAATATAAATAAGATATTTAACAGACACATAAGAAGAAGTTATGTATTTTTCCATAGTTTTATTAATATTCCTTTTCTTCCTTCTCTTCCTAATGTTATTATTCCATTGACGTATTACATTTTCAAATGCGATATTTTTCATTTTATTTTGCAATCTGCAGACTACGGCTATATGGCACAATATATGCAATTTTAATCATGAACTATGAATAATAAATCATAAACTATGAATAATAAATCATAAAATCTGTTGTAGAACCTAAAGTAAAAGTAAAAATGTCGTAAAAAACTAAGAAGTGAATGCTAAAATCTAACTTTTTATACTGTACACTAAGGGTGAAAGGTTATATTCATTTGATAATCCGCTTGTAACAGACAGAAAGAGGCGTGACCGATATGGAAAATTATATGTATTATTGATAAGCTTCAGTCCGTTTACTTGTTGAAATCACGATTACAGAAAAATCAGAACAGTTACATAAATGAAAATCCGGAGTTAGAATACTTACACTTGTTATTGATTTGATATTGAAAATTGGCATAATCGGTGCACTGTGACCTGAGACCCGACCACTTATGTTTAAATACCTCATGTAAAACTAAACTCTACACAGAAAAAACAACAGACCGCCCAGTATACCAAACTGTTTCGATATCGTAACGAAAATGTTTCGAAATGTCGAAGAATTTTTCCGATATCGATGCCATTTCTCGCAATGATAATATAGTGAAATTCCTACCAAAACGGTCGGCCGATATCGAACCGAGATAATGAAGGTTTCTCGTTACGAGAATTATTTCAGATTCGAAGCGTTCTAGAAGCTCTGGACGACAGAATGGGGCTTTCTGATTGGTTTAAATAAATGCGTCATCTATATATGTCATCCGCAATGACAATAACAAACTCTCTCTCTATTTTTTTATTATGTCCTTCGCATCATGGTCGACACCATCGCATTAATATATTTTTTTTATTCCATTGAATTTAATTTCGTAACACAATTATTAACCATCATAATTTTCCATTGCATTTTATTTTCTGTCAGTTGCTCCTACTGGGTACCCTATATTAATTTGTCGTATATTATTTTCATATTCAATTTCAATTTAAACAAAATAGTTTTCGAAAATAAGTCTACGAACTTAGCATGTTCTTACATTTTTTTTTATTTCTGAAGGAAAATATTTCTGACATCAAAAACAAAAATAAATTAAAAAAAAAAATATAAAGCTCACTATTTTCATACATTTATTTTTAATGAACTAAAAAGTGAAATTAACATAAAAATATAAAAAAATAATGTCCAATCTATTTATTTTAAACAAAAGTAAATACAGCCGCGGTAGCTCAGTGGTTAGTGCGTTGGACTGCGAGTCGAAAGGTCCCCGGTTCAAGCCTGGACTGGGGCTAACAACATCTTTTCATAGAAACATTTTTCTATACCGCGCTACCTCTCGTCAGTAAATGGCAAACCTACGAGAGTAAAACCATTGCCTATGAAAAGCTCTCACCCGCCGTTCGGATTCGGCAATAAACTGTAGGTCCCACCACTTTGAGTACAAATATAACACGCACAGCTCAAAATGGTGAGAGAGCTCGGCCGAAGTTCTACACAGGACTGTAGCGCCAAACTATTATTATTATTAATACAGCCATAAAGAAAAGTTCACTGGACACCTGGTGACCTTATTTTTAAAATCGGAAACGAGTCGCAATCAGGAGTTCTAACATTTATTAACAAAGAAACGAAAATCGTTGTTTTTATAATAATGAAATTGACCTAACTCTTGCGGACAATGACATTTCTTGAACGCTAAAGGGTGTTCCAACTGTTCGGACCTGCATATCATTCAATATTATATCCATCGGACGAAAGCAGGCATATACCAAAAATGAGGTACAACTGAATAATTAAAAAATTTTAAAATTTAGTTTCGATATAACAACAAGATCAATTTTTTTTTCTCGAAGACATTTCAGAAAATATCTAAACAATTGAATACAAAAAATCATAAAAAGTTAGTTTCGATATAATAACGAGATCGATTTTTTTCTCGAAGCCACTTCGAGAATTGTTCGATACATTGGAGGCTCCGAGTCGTGGTATACTGGGCGTATTTAAGTCTGAAAAAAAAACTTAAAATAGCACCACACAAAGTTTTACTAATAATTATAATAAGTGCGCACAGACTTTTGTGTACGAAATTTTGTTCGGACACAGACAAAAATAATAATAAACAAACGTAAATATGGCAATCGATATTAATTGTATTCATTAATCAATCCAGCAATGAAATTCACTAATTTAATGTAAACTTTTTCTATTCTTCGTTAAATCAGCAACTATTTGTCGTTTGCATGACTATTTGTACGTCAATGCAGCAAATTAATTAGTCGGCGCAGTTTCAGCAATTATATTTGCTAAAACTGCACCGACTAAATTATTTGCTGCATTGACGTACAATTGCTTATATAACGAAGAATAGCAAATGTTTTCATTAAGTTAGTGAATTTCATTGCTGGATTGATTAATGAATGCAATTAATATCGGTTGCTATATTCACATCGATTATTTTTTTTGTGTACGGACTTAAGATAAATCTCTGCGGACTTAATATGAGTAAAACTTGGTATGTTGCAATAATAAATTTTTTTCAGACTTATTATTGTCTATTTTTTGTCTGTGTCGTGGTGAATTTACTTTAAACCGGCCGTAGTAGACTTTTTAAGTAAAAACCCCTCTCACTTGATGATCAACCATATAAAAATAATGTTTTTATCGACAACGGAATTGTGGCAAATTTTCCAACTCTATTCAAATTTATATTTTATAAGCTTTTAACACCATCATGACCATACAAAAAATTTCATTGATAAATGATGTTTCATCATTTAAATTAATTACCTACACATTCTAAAGCATTTCTATATAATATATGCCTGAGTTGGCATAAAACGTAATATTTTTGTTATGCGCACGAATAACATTCAATCAGCAATTGTGTGGTTATAGCAAACCTTTAAAAATACTTGATTCAGCGCAAAATAATACTTACTACCTCTATACCTTAAATAAAAAGGACTCAAAATTTAAACCCAAACTTAAGCTCATACCATATTCAAAAAAAGAAGAAGAAGAAAACCCACCGCAATTTGTTTGAACTTCATAACAATGTGGCTTAAATGGCAGCCATTTGCAACGTGCGGTAACGTGCTATGCCAAAATGTCTTTGTCGGGTATTTTCGTGTGGGTTTGAGTGTTTGTGTATTTATATGTATTAGTGTAGATCTATGTGTGTGTATGTGTGTGCCACATATGTGCGCACATGTGTAAGTGATTGATGCATTTTCAATAAATGTTTCTCTTCGGAAGGATTTAATATTTTTTGACGAGCCGGAATTCGATTTTGACAGCATTATTTATGCCTGTGCAAAAAGCGCCTACGTGTATTTAATACTTAGTCTTTTGTTAACTGCATTTACTGTTATTCATGTGTATGCGGCTTTGCATTAAATACAACAAAAAAAAATATATTTGCATTCAATATTAAATAAATATAAACCAATAAATTGCATAATAAATAAAATACAAAAAATAAATTTCCGGTCATTCAATTTTTGTAAAAAAAATGTGCAAATGTAAAGCGCATTTTTATGTCTTACCACAAATTTATTCAATTATATGAAAATGTGTTAAAAGTATTTGTGAAATATGATTTTGAGTTTTTATTTTTCTTTTGTAAAACAATTTTGAAAATATTAAGAACCGGAACCGGTACACGAACTGGAACTGTTTCTTTTTTTTGGAACGGAACGGGAATCGGAAACTTTATTCAAAAAAATTTGTAAAATTGAAATCGCAATTGAAATCCATATATTTGCTTTTTGTTGGAACCGGAATCGAAACTGTAACTGGAATCGCTATTTAAAAAATATTGGAACCAAAATCGGCACCGATATTTCAAAGGGTTTTAGTCCATATCAGAGATCACAAAGAACCGGAATCGGAACCGTTTTAATTTTTGGAACTGAAACCATAGAATTCTTTCGAAAGAGGAACCGCTATTTAAAGAATGTTCGAACCAGAAAGGGCAACGTAATGCCAAAGAGTTTTAGTAGCTATCAGGGACTGCAAAGAACCGGTATAAGAATCGTTATAAAAAAAAATTGTGGAACCGGAATCCATTAATATTTTTTTTTGGTTAGAACCCGAATCGCAATCACTATTTTCAAAATCTTAGAGATCCGGAACAGATATTTTAGTCCATGTCGTGAACCACAAAGAGCCGAAACTGTTTCGATTTTTGGTACCGGAATCGGAACCTTTATTAAAAAATATTTGGAACGGAAATGGAAACTAAATAATTTTTTTGGTTGGAACCGAAATCAGAACCGCAACCGCTATTTAAAAAATATTGAAACCAGAAACGGCACCGATATTCCAAAGGATTTTAGTCCCTGTCAGGTACTGTAAAGAAACGAAATCGAAACCGTTTCGCTTTTTGGAACCGGAATCGGAAATGCTATCAAAAAATGTGTGGAACCGGAATCTACATAATATTTTTTAGTTTTTTGGTTGAAACCGGAATCGGAACTGGAATCGCTATTTAAAAAATCTTGAAACCAGAACCGGCACCGCTATTCCGAAGGGCTTTAGTCCATGTCAGAGACCGCAAAGAACCGGAATCGGAACCGTTTTAATTCGTAGAACTGGAATCGAAACCCATAGAATTATTTCGAAACAGGAACCGCTATTTAAAGAATCTTGGAACCATAAAGGGCAATGATATTCTAAAGGGTTTTAGTCGCTATCAGGGACTGCAAAGAACCGGTATTGGAATCATTATAAAAAAAATGTGTAACCGGAATCCATATAATATTTTATGGTTAGAACCGGAATCGTAACCTCTATTTTAAAAAATCTTGGAACCAGATCCGAAACCGATATTATTGTCCCTGTCAGCGACCGCAAAGAGCCGGAACTGTTTCGATTTTTGGTATCGGAATCGGAACCTTTATTAAAAAATGTCTGGAACGGAAATGAAAACTACATCATTTTTTTGGTTGGAACCGAAATCGGAACGGCAACCGCTATTTAAAAAATCTTGAAACCAGAATTGGCACCGATATTCCCAAGGATTTAAGTCTCTGTCAGGTACTGCAAAGAATCGGAACCGTTTCGCATTTTGGAACCGGAATCAGAAACGTTATTAAAAAATGTGTGGAACGGGAATCGGAATCGCTATTTCCAAAATCTTAAAACCGATATTTTAGTCCCTTTCATGGATCGCAGTGAGCCGGAACTGTTTCGATTTTTGGTACCGTAATCGGAACATTTATTAAAAAAATATCTGGAACGGAAATTGAAACTATATAATTTTTTTTGGTTGGAACCAAAATCGAAACTGTAATCGATATTTTAAAAATCTTGAACCCAGAGTCAGCACCGATATTCTAAAGAGATGTAGTCCCTGTTAAAACTAATGAATTTTAAAGAAATATATATCATCTGCATATGTGCCACATGTAATTCAACATTTGGTTTTGTTCGCCTTTTCAAAGCAGCCTTTTTTGTTGTCCCAATATTTTCACACGTTTTTCACAATAACGCCTGTCACCACTTGGCCTTCAACTTTGGCCCTATAAGCTTTCACCAGCAGCAGCAGTGCTGGATGTGTGTTTTTGTTTTGGCACGAAGTCCAAATGTTTATTTAGCAGAATAGAATGTCAAGCAAAAACACAAAAACGCAGCACAAAAAACTTTGCGCATTTAGCAAAATGGTTTAAATGATAACAAAGAAAAAGATAAAAAGTGCAACTAAAAGTGCAATAAATAGTAACAGCAAAAAAAAGCAGAATTAAAAATATAAATAGGACAAAATTAAGAAAAAAACGCATAAGGAAACTAAATTCGTATGGGACATAAAGAAAATGAAAATTTTAAAAAATTTAGTACAGATAGGTACGTAGGTTAGGTGTACCGAATTTTAATTTTTATTTTTTTTTTACCACTACAAATCACGAGATTAACAAAAAGATATTAATGAGTAAAGTAAAATACATCTATATATAAATAAAACCGATTTGTTGCGGCAACAACTTATTAAGTAGTTGTAGCAACGTCGAAGTCGGTGAGCATGAGGTTGTGGGAACCTCCATGACGGTGATCATGAGGTTGTGGCAACCTTCAAGTCAGTGAGCATGAGATTGTTGCAACCTCCAAGTCGGTGAGCATGAGGTTGTCGCAAAATCCAATTGACATGGGCATGAAGTTGTAACAACCTTCAAGTCGATGAGCATGAGTTTGTCACAAAATCCAATTGACATGAGCATGAGGTTGTGGGAACCTCCATGACGGTGATCATGAGGTAGTGACAACCTTCAAGTCAGTGAGCATGAGGTTGTCGCAAAATCCAATTGACATGAGCATGAGGTTGTGGGAACCTCCATAACGAATTGAATTTTTTTAGCAATGTTATTTATGTAGGGAAAATGTCCGCAGGTTGGACCGATCCATACGCTGGGCCATAGTTATTTTATTGGTTTTTTACATTGACTACCTTAAAATTTTAATGGTGGGTGCATCTCAAGTAACATTGCACTTTAACATTTCAGGAAACTTTGAAGGCTGTTGCCTATAACTTGAAGACTGTTGCTTATAACTTATGCAGACTTATACTTAAATTTACTCAACAAAAAGTTGTGTTATGCTAATAAATGTTTAGATGGAAGTGTCATAGTTAATTTTTTCTACTATTGAATGCCAAATTAAGATATTTTTAGTTTATTTCTAATGATTTTAGAATTTAGGAGTTTCGGTGCACATTTACGTATAAAATATAAAAAAAAAATAACCACCACTAGTTCATGAATTTTTAATTTCCATTAAAAAAAATATTGGTTACTACAACCTAACGTTATATGATTTAGTGAATAACCAACTATATGTTGAGACAACTAAATCTTGGTTATGTCGCATTTTAAATTTAATGGTCGTAGCAATGTAAATAATAAAAAAATTGTTAATGTATTAAAAATTTGCTACTCCAATGAATGTTGCAGTTACTTCAATTAATAGTTGTTCAATTAATAGTTAATAGTTGGTTACGCTTCATGCCATTGAATGCCACAAATTATTTGCAGTGAAGGCAAACAATATTTGGTACACATAGAGTAGAGATTTGTTGCACCAACCAACTCTTTTTTTTCAACCAACTTATTCGGTTCTCTCAGCCACTTTGTCGGTTGTTATTGTCACAAATAAAAGAGTTGTAGTTTCGAGTTAACCGAATGTAGTTGGTTGGTATAACTAATTTTTTCATTCTTCTAACCTCATGCCAAAAGAAAATTTTTCTGTGTGTACATATGCAAATGAATATTCGTTGAAACCACTGCACGCCAAGTAATAATTGATTAATAATTATATATTTATTTCGCATTATACATTAATTAATGAAGTTCCTATTGTTTTCGACTATTGTGAACATTTTTGACATTTGTTTATTTCTGTTTTTATCTATAATAGTACAATTCTGGCAACCGAACTGCTGATATGATATGATATAAGATATGATATCATATGATATGATATGATATATGATATGATATGATATGATATGATATGATATGATATGATATGATATGATATGATATGATATGATATGATATGATATGATATGATATGATATGATATGATTTGATATGATATATGCCGTTTCTTATTTATTTTGTTGTTACAACAATGCGCTCAGTTTAATAGAAAGAAAATATAAATCATGAGGTTGCGGCAACCGAATCTGCAGTTGCGCGGACTAACAATTCAGTTACAGTAAAATAAGGTATGTTCATTTTAATGACATGAGGTTACAACTAATGTATTTCGGTTGCAACAATGAAACGTCGGTTCGATTAACCTAAAAAAAGTGGATTTGACTGTGTGTCAATAAAAATATTTGAAACGTGTTAGTTTTCGTAAGAGGCGTCGATATAAATTAATATAAAGTAAAATGTTTTGAAGTAAATGGAAATAAAATAAAAAGTTAAAAAGAGAATATTATAACAAATATTGTAATACAATAAAATACAATATAGAAAAGTAAATATTGAAAAACATGAAAGTACAAAAAGTACAACTAACAACAAAAATTAAAAAAAGAACAACAAAACTGCAACACAAAGTACAACAGAAAATACAATAGTAAATACAACAGTAAACATAAAAACTTAAATAGCAAACTACACCAAATATACAATAAAACTGCATCAAAAAATGTATACAAAACACACTAAAACCACACTAAAACAACAATTAAAAAAAATAATTAAAAATAAAGTAAAAATATAACTAAAACTACAACAGAAAAAATTGTACAAATTAAGTTGCAATCAAAGCAATAGCAACAACATTAGTAATATCAGCAAACGCAAAGGACGACATTTACAGGACTTTTAGTTTGTTTGCATTGGGTGTGCGACACAAACGGCTGCTGATGGCCGTTAGTTGGTTGGTGGGACGTTGAAACGGAGTCATTATTTACATCGCTAGAAAAACAAGCATTAGTGGCCAACTTTGGTGAAGGCAATGCAAAAATTACAAAAATAAAGTACTGAAAAAAATAAAAAGCAACGAGTTTGCATTTTGTTGGTTGGCATTAAAAGCCAAATGAAGTTTACGCGCTGCGCTGTATTTTCTCCATTGTTTGTGCTTGCATTTAAATGTGTTTGTAATACGGATTTTGTTGTCGGTTTATTTTTCGTATTTTTATTTTTCAACTTTGCAGCAATTAAGCGCAACTAAATATGCAAATAGAAAAAATATAATTTTTTACATTTTTTTTTTTTGTTTTGCAAAATTAGCTAATAATAAATTGTGCAGAAAATTAAGCAGCACAGCTAATTAGCTGCTGAGTAACAGCGTTAATAGACAGATAATTAAATTTGAATTTAAGCTATACACATAATTGAGATTTGTAGCGCCAACCAACGCTTTGCCCAAACAACTTATTCGGTTCTCCTAACCGCTAAGTCGATTTTTATAGAGAAATCTATAAAAGTTGTAGTTTGGACTACAACCAATTTCGAACAGTTTTAGAACAATTTGGAGTGTGTATAGACTAATATTTCAAGCACCTACCGAATATGTCAATCCCGCCAACAAATTTGTAGAGTATGCATTTTAACCGAATAAAGTTGGTTGTTACAACTAAATTTTTTGTTCTTTCAACTGGCAAAAGAGGATTTTTTTCTGTGAGGATTTTTTCAAAAACTGCATAAGATTTCGTTTAAATTTGACATATAAAATAATTAGCTAATGCTGCTAATGCTTAAATCACAACTAGAACATAACCTATTTAAAAACTACCGCAACATGCAAAGTCTGACCCCAAATTAGGCTCAACTGCTAAAGTGCAACATAAAATCGAAATGCGTCAAAATTAGGCAACGTGCATGTGGCACGAATTTAATCAGTAAATAATACAGTGAAATAATCCCAGCGACCCCCCATGTAGGTCATGTGTATTTTGGTGAAAACCATTAGGTGAAATCCATTCGACAAAGAACCGCAGACTCAAATATTTGATAACTTTTGTTTTAAACACAGGTTAAACATAGAATAACCAATAGGAAAGGTTAGGTCACATGGGAAAGTAGGCACATCTTGATGAACGAAGAATAAAAAAAACTATATAAAATATAGTCGGTCTAAAAGTACACATGTAAAAAAGTGTGAAGAAGCGGTCACAAGATTTTAGATATCTTAAAAATTAATGCAAACTTGTAGTCGTGATTTTCCTTTCATTGAGTAGTACCCATAAGTACAAATTGTTAGGTGTACCGAAATTCGGTATTTTCTATTAGGTCACCACAACTCAGTTTGTGATAAAAAAATACATTATTTCATATCGTCACTATCATGCCAAAGGGGCGAATGTGCAATATTTGACATTTGCGTTTTTTTACATTTTTGAATGTAGTTTTTCCTCAATTATACTGTGATAAAATCGCGTGTCTTTTTGTTGGATATATCTAGGCACAAAAGTCAAAACCAAAAGGGCGAATTTGAAAAATTAAAAATCTTGTCATGCCAAAAGGGCGAATCTTTCCTTTTTCACCATAACTATTTATTGGTACGAGATAAAATAGTAGTGTGAAGGCATTTATTGTTTGTTTTTAAAGCACCTATCGATCTGTATCATTAATTAAAAATATTTTGCCAAACATTCATTTGCCATTTGTTATTTGCAGGAAAAAAAAGTTTGGCAAAATATTTTTAAATAATGATGCAGTTCGATAGGTGCTTTAAAAACAAACAATAAATGCCTTCACACTACTATTTTATCTCGTACCAATAAATAGTTATGGCGAAAAAGGAAAGATTCGCCCTTTTGGCATGACAAGATTTTCAATTTTTCGAATTTTTGTTATTTGCAAGAAAATATTTTTAAGTAATGATGCAGATCGATAGGTGCTTTAAAAGCAAACAATAAATGCTTTCACACTACTATTTTATTTCGTACCAATAAATAGTTATGGCGAAAAAGGAAAGATTCGCCCTTTTGGCATGACAAGATTTTCAATTTTTCGAATTTTTGTTATTTGCAAGAAAATATTTTTAACTAATGATGCAGATCGATAGGTGCTTTAAAAACAAACAATAAATGCCTTCACACTACTATTTTATTTCGTACCAATAAATAGTTATGGCGAAAAAGGAAAGATTCGCCCTTTTGGCATGACAAGATTTTCAATTTTTCGAATTTTTGTTATTTGCAAGAAAATATTTTTAACTAATGATGCAGATCGATAGGTGCTTTAAAAACAAACAATAAATGCCTTCACACTACTATTTTATCTCGTACCAATAAATAGTTATGGCGAAAAAGGTAAGATTCGCCCTTTTGGCATGACAAGATTTTCAATTTTTCCAATTTCTTCGATTTTCTGCTATAGCTTTTTATTCGTGCAAGATGAAATAGTAGTTTAAAGGTATTAGTTGTCTGTTTTTAAAGCACCTATCGATTGGCGCTCTCCCAAACACAATTTTGCAGGCATTACATAACTCTTTGGAGCTTTACGCAAACAAAAGACTTATTGCATTGTCAAACATAATTATAATACCAGCCAAACATATTTTTGTTTTCGTCCAAACATATTTATGTTCAGAATGAATAACTTTTGGCGTTCTTGCAAACATATAATGTTTGAATGCGAAAAACCTTTTATTTACATGTAAACAAATTGATGTTTACATTTCATATTAATAATTAATAGTAATTTTATCTTGTACAATTAAAGAGTTATAGCAAAAAAATGAAAAGATTCGCCCTTTTGACATGACTAGATTTTCAATTTGTTAGTTTTTTTACTTTATTTTTTTATTGGTGCTAGATAAAATAGTGGTGTAAAGGTATTAATTGTTTGTTTTTAAAGCACCTATCGAACTGCATCATTATTTAAAAATATTTTGCCAAACATTTTTTCCTGCAAATAACAAATGGCAAATTAATGTTTGACAAAATATTTCTAATTAATTATGCCAATTGATAGGTGCTTTAAAAAACAAACAATTAATGCCTCTACATTACTATTTTATCTTGCGCTAATAAAAAGTTATAGTATAAAAAACAAAAATATTTGCGTTTTGATCAGGATATAGACTCACAAAATCCGTATTTATAATTCAGTAGGTTGTCCAAATCTAAAGATATTTTATATAGGTTATAATAATTGACAAATAAACTAAAATAATAGAAAAAATTGAAAAAAATATAAATTTTTGTTTTTTTTAAAGCATTTCAAACTTTTAAATTTGATTTCCCAACAATTTGGTATAACAGTGACGATATGGTATCTATTAATATGAATTTTTGTATACTATTAAATGAATAACTGTCCTGTTGACCAAATTATAATTTTATTTATTTTTCTGAGTGTTGATATAAAGTAAAAAAAAATGTTTTTTTACAACACGAAAATTAAACTCAAATTCATGTGGTGGGAATTTGCAATCTTCACAAGTGCAGTAAATTTTAAAACTCTAAGCTGCAAAAACAATGGAAATTGTAACCATAAAATACACATATATAAATATTAAATTTATAGGCATATACACTACTACAAACCTATAATACATACAAGCAATAAAAGTAGTATACAAAAAGTTGGATCCAGCACAACTACGAAAATAAAACAAAAATAAGACCAAGACCTAGAGCACACCGGTTGTCATGCATACATTTTTTTTTCTTCTCTAAACTAAATATGAGGTATTCACGAGTGGGGGAAGCAGAATTGAGTTAAGTGAAGTTTAAACAAAATTGATATACAAAATTAAATATAAAGTTTTGAAATTTATTTCGGTTATATTTCCAAAATAATGTAGACATTTTGAAAAAGAAGTTTGATATTTATTTTATTACACATGTTTTGAAAGTTATCCAGTTCAGAAACATAAATATTCAGCCCTATCGTGAAAGCAAATTCCCACGAGTATGATTCTCCATTCCTAATTCTCCTATCATTAAGGCAAACTCTCTCAAATTTATTTTCATATAAAATACCCCTCTATAGGCAGTGATTTCGAAACTTGGAAAATTAATTTAGGGGAAAAATCTAGCGATCAGCAATGTGAAAAAATTTTATTCCACATTTAACAGCATATAAATTTAATTCATTGACAGTTTATGATGTCAAAAAACTTCATAGTATGTTCGATTGTTGTTTATTGGAATTCGAACTTAAATCGGGCGAATTTCAATTCGTGAGAATTTCACAGTAGGTGGATTTGATTCCCGAGAGTTAGTAAATTCCGGGGAATCGCATATTCTCCCGCAATTCACGATAAGGCTGATTGTCTATGATATTAAAATAAATCATTTTGAATTAGATAACCTTTTTTGGTTATATCAAAAAATAATTCAAATAACGAGACCCCTTGCTCTAATTAGTGGTACATGTAATTATTCGGGATATGTCAAGTAAATATTCAATCATTGTCTGAGTAATAATTGTCTTCCAGTGTTACGAACAATATTTCGCTAACAATTCTGTACCAGATAATTCTCTCTCGAGACATTTCTTTCTCAGACAATTGTTCGCCTGGTGAATTTGTACCAGAGGTAATTCTTCTATGCATAATTTTCCCACGAGACAATTCATCTTTAAATACTCCCCCGATATAATTTTTGCACGAGATAGTTCTTCACCGAATTATTATTTTTCTGAAAATTTTATACCCCGACACAATTCTTTCTCAGACAATTGTTTTTCGAGAGAATATTTACCCGAGATAATTCTTCAAATAATTCTGCCACGAGACAATTTATCCCCAATATAATTTTCACACGAGATAGTTATTCCCCGCCCAATTCTACCCCTGACAAGTCTTAACTATTACAATTCATCCCCAAAACAAAATTTGATTACTTAATTATTTTAATAATATTATTTGGCGAAGAATTGTCTTTAAAAAAAGTTGTCATGGTGAAGAATTTTCTTGAGGAAGAATTGTACAGAATATTTTTGGATATTCATGGGAAGAATTATCTGGGAAACAATTGTCCGTCGAAAACGGATATTAATTAGGAGAGAAAAATTGCCTCGATGAAGAATTGTTGTGGAAAAGTCCCGGAAATGAATGCTCTGGGAAGAATTGTATCGACCCAGTATGACATTTGTTTCGATATCTTTACGAGATCGATGCGAGTAGATGGAAACCTTAGACCCGTTCTAGAGCACGCTGCAAAAAAAGGGCTCTCCCAAACATAATTTTGCACGCTTTATGAAAACAAAAGTATTATTGCATTCCCAAACATTATTATAACAACATCCAAACATATTTTTGTTTTCGTTCAAACATATTTATGTTCAGAATGAATAATTTTAGGCGTTATTGCAAACATATATATGTTCTAATGTGAAAATGCTAGTATTTGGACTGGGAGTAAGATTTTTCGGAGAAGGCACCTAATTTTGCAGTGTTCAACTATCAGACTACCAAAATTTTAATTGTATTGAAATGAAGAGTTAAAAAAAATCAGTAGGATGTTAATTTTAAAATGCTTTCATTGATTACATAATTTAGTATGATTCTATTTCAGTTATAAACTATGTAAAGTTAGTTAATAAAAATAGCTCATATGCTATTTTGGTCCATTAGGGTAACTTTTTATTTCAAAACAACTACAAAAAAAAACTCAAATTCCACTTGCGTATTTTAAGCCTCGACTGCCGTGAGCGTCGGTTACAACTTTGTTCTTCAAGTAGTTTGTTGTTGCAGATTTTCGCTCGACAGTAGACCCAACAAAACCGCACCAGTTATAATCATAAAACCAAATATACAAAAAAAAAACAAAAATCGGGTCAACTCGGTGCAAAATATAAATAAAAAAAAACAATAGAAATGAAATGAAAAATAAAATAAAATACAATGATAAAGAAAAACGAAACAAAAAATGGTTGCCACATTTACTATGCAGTGAGCGCAATAAAAGTCCACAAGAGCACAATACACCAACCCAATAGAAAATACTATAATCTAATGAAATGTACATTTTTGTAATACTATTATTCAGATGTAATGAAATCGAACATTAGTTCGAGAAGAAAATAGAATTGTTACCTCATGCTGTTGGGAAGCAAAAGTGGTTTGTAACAACCAAATTCGTTGGTTGCAACAACATTTTTTGTTCATTACACACAGAAAAAACTTCATGAGGTTGGAAGAATGGAAAAAAAGTTATTTGTACCAACTAACTTAATTCGGTTAAATCGAATTGTATACAAATTTGTGGATGGAACTGCCAATACACTTGAAATATTAGTCTATACACACTCCTAATGTTTCTAAATATGAACTACATTTTTCTAAAACAATTCGAAATTGGTTGCAGTACAAACAACTTTTTTTTTTAAGATTGGCATAAAGTCTAACAGATGTCGAAAGACTACATCGAAACTACGCACAACTCTTTTAGTTTTGACAATGACAACCGACTAAGCGGTTGAAGGAACCGAATAAGTTGGTTGAGCAAATAAAGGGTTTTTCAAATGGGACGCTACAAAAGTAGAGCGACTGGGACAGTAAACGACGCCATATTTCTTGCCGCTCTTTTGACATTTCTCTTCAGTAAGGTTTGCCATTTCATGATGGAAAGATATACGAATTCGAATTTCGGTAGTAAATTTGAATAATTTCGACTCGTTGTTGGCTCGTATATCTTTCCATCATGAAATGGCAAACTTTTGTAGCGCTCTTATTGAAAAACCATTTAGTTGGTTGGCGCAATGAATCTCTATTCTGTGTGTACATTAATGAAATTGGAATCAATTAAATTTTCTTGTATTTTTAAATTTCATATATTACATAACGTTTTTAAAACAGCAAAAATACCATATTAATAAGTTTTCTATTTTATACATTATTTTCAAAAATAGAGTTTTGTTTAAAAAAAAAAGTTGTCTAAACTAAAATGGGCCTTAATACGGTATTGGGAATGTTTTTGGAACTTCAATAATCATAAAAAAATCACATTTTGATGGCTTCTAAGTATTTAATGCAGTGACCGCAAAGAACGGGAATTGGAATCTTATTGGAACCGTAGCTTTCTCGAACTTACTACGTCAAAAAAAATCGATCTCGTAGTTTTATCATTTCAAATTTTATAAATTTCTCGTACATCCAAATTTAAGGACAATATACGATATTAAAATATTTATCACATCGATAATATTTTTCGAAGAAATTTCGAACTTTGATTATTTTTCTCATCGTTATCGATCACGTAAAATGTCTCGTACCGAGAAAACACCGACAAATCTACCTACCATGTATTTAGTAGGGATGTCCAAAATACATCGATGTTTTATAAACACTCTATATACTGCTTCGATACATCGATGTTTTCCGATGCAATTTAAGCCTCAGAATTTATTCGATACATCGATATATCGAATAATTATTCTATTTGAAATTAAACACTTTAAATAAACAATTGCTTCATGCATGGTTTTCGTGTTTTACTCAAAATGACATAACATGGACTTAGACATTTCTGATTTCCAACGCCTTGATTATTTTGTATAATAAGAAGTCAAACACTTATTTATTTTAAACTTTTTATTTTGATTATTTGACCATTTGTTTATTTATAATAAAATCTTTATCAACATTTAAATTATTTACTTAATAATTCATTCATTCGATATATCATAAACATCAACGCTTTTATTCGATACATTGGAAAACATCGATTTAATGAGTCGATGTATTATATCGATCAAAACAACGATATTTTTTTCAGATGGACATCCCTACCATGTATGTCCTATTAGACGCACGATTTCGTTACGATAACAGATTCCATATCGTGTGAATTCTTCTACATCTCGTGTCGGTCTCGTAAAGATATTCGAAACAAATGACATACTGGGTATTTTAGAAGGTTACATTTTTTTATCTACACATTTACGTTTTAACTGGGTCGTATTTTAAATATTTAAGCTTTTTTTTATTAAATGCGAACGCGTATTTCGATTTCTGTGCATAACAGCTGCAGCGTTTAATCGAATTTTTAATCACATCTTCTTTTTTTTGCAATTAATTGGATTAAAATTGTATTTTTGATGTAAAATTTATAAAGTTGAAACTAAAACAAACTCAATAAATTAACTTTAATAACATTATTAAGTTTGAAAATACATTTTTTAACAAAAATTAATAAAAATAATAATTTAAAACATTTGATTAAATAATATAAAAAGAATAAAAGAGCTTTAGATAAAATTTAAGTCAGGTTCGGTGCGATTTAGAAACAGTATTACAGATGATTTTAAGCAGACAAGTGTGGAGTAGAACCAGCATATAAAGGGTTTTTCAATAAGGGCGCTACATTTCTTTTTTCAACAGGGACGCTACAAAAGTAGAGCGACAGGGACAGCAAACGACGCCATATTTCTTGTCGCTCTTTTGACATTTCTCTTCAGTAAGGTTTGCCATTTCATGATGGAAAGATGTATATCTTTCCATCATGAAATGGCAAACCTAGCCAACAACGAGTCGAAATTATTAAAATTTACTACCGAAATTCGAATTCGTATATCTTTCCATCATGAAATGGCAAACCTTACTGAAGAGAAATGTCAAAAGAGCGGCAAGAAATATGGCGTCGTTTGCTGTCCCTGTCGCTCTACTTTTGTAGCGTCTCTGTTGAAAAACCCTTTATATTCTCTACCCAAAATATGCCGAGAATCTGGCTTTAAATTTTACAATACACTCCCAAAATCTTTCATTTTTTGCGTGTTTGTCGTAAATATTACCGAAATATTCCTGAATAAGATTTTTATCGCGGGAAATATGTTTGTAAGATTCAAACAGAAACATTTTAGAAAAATTTTAAGCATATAAAGACAGACTCCAGAGAAAATTTTTGGCAGGGTCGAGGCAGTTCACAAACATTTCCTTGACATATTTCAAACAGACAAAAGCGAAATTTGTAGAAAAAGCAGTTTGTTTTCAGGCCTTTCCATCATGAAATAGCAAACCTTACTGAAGAGAAATGTCAAAAGAACGGCAAGAAATATGGCGTCGTTTGCTGTCCCTGTCGCTCTACTTTTGTAGCGTTCCTGTTGAAAAACCCTTGAAAAAAACTTTTGTAGCGCATTTATTGAAAAACCCTTTATGAGTCTCACTTTAAAGTACCACAAATTTTCATAACCCTACATACGTTTGCCACAAAATCTTCCAATTAACTGTGTGTTTGCCGAAAATATGCCCCAAATATTCCAGAAAAATATCAGAAGAATTATGCGGTATATGATTTTTTAAAAGCAATCTTATTTGTCTGCTCTTAAACAAAATATGCCGCAAATTTGCTTTTGAAAATCTCATAAACTTTCATTTATCGGTGTGTGTGTTTTTTTTCAGAAATATGCCTTATATACAACCGCAAATTTTATCTCGGCATATTTTAAAAAATTCCAAAGAAAATTTAAAACAGAAATGTCACAAAAATACATTGAGTGATGTAGACAAATAGGCTACAAGCTCAATTCCAACACCATTTAAATTAAAAAAAAAAAATAGCAATTCAACCTTAAGGCCTTCTTTGGCATTCAAACTATCAACGAATAGCAACGAGAGAGACAACTATATAAATGAAGGCGGCATAAGTGATAAGGAGTAAGATAAACCTAGGAACAGGCAGACAAATGCATGTTGCCAGAATAAAGTGTATTTTTTCAAGAATTTTTATTACAAAAAACTTAAACACTACCGATGAACGAATCACAAGGTGCTTGTGCAGAAAAAGTAGACAAAGAAGCTGCCTAACAAAAAAAATATATATATGTGAAAAAGTATAGTAGAAGTTTTGAGAAAATATAAAACAAAATATATATAAAATAATATAGCATGCACTCAGAAAAAAGCGTACTTTTAATAGTTATTTTACTATTAATAGAATAAATTATTATTTTAATCGGTAAAATACTATTAATCGTGATTTTTAAATTAAAAAGAAAATATTTAAGTTTGTATACTAAAGTATTAAATCAATAACTGTTCTATTGACCAACTTAATGGACATTTTTTAGAGTGTGGAAATAAAGACGAAGAAATATAAATAGCATACGAAAAAATAGTATAAGAAAAAAGTAGCGAACACCAAGGAATTTTCTTTAAATATGATTTATGTCAACAAAAAAAAAGAACGACTTTGCAATGCGTGACGTAGCTTTTTCTATTGCAGTCAACTTTTTTTTATTGAAACAAGAGGGTTCTTTTCAACAATTTGAGACTCCTTTTTTAATACCTACACTTTTTCTTCGAAAAATTGCATTGTGCACAAAAGCAGGATGCTGTAGATGACAATATGCTCGACTCTTGCTCATGATGACAACTCGCTGATGTGAATGATGTTGATGATATAGAAGATACTGATAATAATGATGATAATGATGACGCATCTCTTGCTCATGATGACAACTCGCTGATGTGAATGATGTTGATGATATAGAAGATACTGATAATAATGATGATAATGATGATGAGACGCATCTTCATAAGAATGCTGCTGATGGTATTGAAATTTACAATGTTCTGGTTTAAAAAATATCTTTAACGATGTGGGTGTTAAAATATATACGAAGTAACGATAGAGTAAAAAAATGTAAAAAAAAGGGGAGAACAAAAAATATGCTATGCAAGATCAGCCACTGGCTATAAGACAGATAATCATAAAAGTCATCAAAATAATAGCTTTTGGCATTTTCTTCTTTTTTTGCGTTCTATAAAAGATATGCTTGCAAAAATGTAACCAGCAGTTGATAGAGAGATAGAGGACAGAGAAGGAATGAGAAGGAAAGAGAGAGCGCGAGATTAAGCACAAAATATGTAGAATGTGAGTGGCAGTGAAAAAAAAGTGCCAGAATTAATAGAGATGAAGGTTAACAGTTGAGAGAAGACGAGATGCGATGCTATGTGATGAGATGAGATATGATGCGATGTGATGTGATGAGCTGGCATGACGAGTTGATGAGTGGGGTGCTACTATTACAAATATGCTGACGGAAAATTGTAGCTGTTAATTTGAATAGATGAGAGAGAACATAAAATAGGGTACTGTATGATTAATATTTAAGACACATCTGTAGAAGTGGTCAACACGTCAAAAGCAGTCAATTTTATTTAATTTTGTAGTGTGCATATTTTATGCAATTTTTGGAAAGTTTGCTTTCGATTACCCTTAAAATCTTTAATTTTCTTATCATCGATGGAAAATATAATACTATTCAGTATAGAAATAATAATTTTAAATACTTTTCAACACATTTTTATAATACTTTTTTTTATAAAAAAATGTAACCATAAAAGAAAAATTAAATCAAATTTCAGTTGAAATACAAAAAAAAAAATCTTTATCTTCAGATCAAAAATGCAACATATCCAGTGGTCTAGTCTAAGTAAAAAGAAGAATAAATAAATTTGATAACTAAAAAAAAAATATTTTGAACCTTTTTTTATATACATTTTGTACATTTTCTGTTTTACGAAAAAAAATATATATAAAAGAAAAATTGTTAAAAAAATTTTGTTCGACAAAAACAAGAAATTTTTTTGAAAAAAAAACATTTTGCATTTTACAAATAATATTTAAAAAAATGTTCCATTGTCTTTCCGACATGCTGAAAAGAAATGGCTCGACCCAAACATAATTATGCAGGCATCACATCTTTGTTTGCATCATATAAATAAAATTATAATTGCACTATAAAGTGCATTATAATGAAAGTCAAACAGGTTTTTTGTTTTATTTCAAACATATTTATGTTTACAATAAATTCTATTATTTACATTTTATACATTTTGTACATTTTCTATTTTTCGAAAAAAAATCAATATTTTTTTCGAAAAATATAAAAAAAAAATATTAATAAATTTTGGAATAACAAAAACAATATATTTTTTGAAAAAAAAATACAAAATTATAAAAATAATACTTAAAAAACAAATAAAATTTTTGAAAAAAAAATAAAATTGACAAATAATATTTAAAAAAATATCTTCCGACACGCTGAAAAAAATGGCGCGACCCAAGCATAATTATGCAGGCAGCAAATCTTTGTTTGTATCATACAAACAAAATTATAATTGCATTATAAAATGCATTGTAATGACAGTCAAACATGTTTTTTTTTAATGTTATTTCAAACATATTTATGTTTAGAATAAATTATATTATTTACATTTTGTACTGTTTTTCGAAAAAAAAAACAATATTTTTTTGAAAAAAATAAAAAATTGTTTAAAAATTTTTGTTCACAAAAACAATAAATTTTTTGAAAAAAAAACAAAATTTTACAAATAATATTTAAAAAAAAAATGTTTCATTGTCCTTTCGACACGCTGAAAATAAATGGCTCGACCCAAGCATAATTATGCAGGCAGCACATTTTTGTTTGTATCATACAAACAAAATTATAATTGCAATATAAAAGGAATTATAATGACTGCTAAACGAAAGTTTTTTGTTTTATTTGAATATTATTTATGTTTAGAATAAATTATAGTATTTCTTAATGCTAACATAAATATGTTTGGCTAAGTAAAACATTGTATTTACATGTATATTGTTTAAATTTTTGGTACTTCTGCTTTTAACAACTATCAATGGATGAGACTACAATAATGATTATCACAAATTCAAAAAAAAAATTAAGTAATATGATAAACGAACATTAATTGCTGAAAAATGCATCGTAATAAAGCATAAATTATATGAAAAATAATTCATAAATTAAATTCTGGTGAAAGTATAAAACAAATACACTTTTCAGGTGATGAAGCATATTTAAATATCATCATAATTTTTAACGACACCAATAGAGTATGATCAAACTTTATAAGTGTTTCTTTTGACATGAACCAAATGTGAACTGATATGCGCACCAACTAAAAATTTTAATTCAAAACGAATTCCACCAATTACACGAATTCCACTAAATTTACCAGCGCTGTAAGCGAGTACACGCACACACACCAAGCACTGCTATAACAACAACGCAGTATGCGAATACATAGCTGTTGCCAGCAAATGCGATTGCTACTATGAAGAATGTGTACGCTAATACAATTAATAATTTAGTCGGCGCAGTTTTAGCAAAAATTTAATTATGTTGAATTATATTTTTGGCTATATTTACGTTTTTATATTTTCTGTGTAGAAACAATTAAAAGTTTGTCAATATAATAAATGTATTTACTAATTGAATCACCAATAAATGTATTGATAAACATATTTATGTTTAGAATAAATATGTGTTATTTAAGAATGTTATTTATACAATTTAAATGCAATTGCTGGGTTTCTTCTACCTCAAGCATCAAGTTTGCAAAGACTCATTAGTATTCTATTCGATGTTTTCATATTGGAACACACAAGTGGCGCTCAACCATTTTTTCTAGATCAAGTAGAAGTTCAATATTTATACAATTTTAAAGTACAACAGCACATAATATGAGCCATCAACATAAATTTCTTAATAACTCGCTAAGTAGAAAAAAATCTTATTCATTATTTTCTATCTATTAATAACACTATTCAATTATATAAAAATGTAATACTTTTTAACAACCATAATTATTTTACTATTAAATGTAAAATACCCTAAGAACTATTTAAAGTACTTTTATGCATTTATTATACTTTAAACTAGTTCTAAACTTTCTGTGACTTAACGAAATATATATAAAAGTTTCATATGCATCATTTTCATTTTGTTTTTATCCTGTCGAGCACTGTTTAGCATCCACATGAACTACTACCACTATCTTGGCGCATCTCGCAGCCCAAGTAGTTCCGTAATTTGTGCGCACAATTGCATGTTAGTGTATGGAAAATATTATTAAAGTGTAGTGAACGAAAAAAAAAAAAATTACAAATTGCACAAGAGGCTCATAAAAATTATGAACACACACAGAGCTCGCTCGGTGCTACTTTGAAGTCTCATTAAAGTGAAGTGCGTGGAAATGTTTAATTACTGCTGATGTTGCTGATGCTGCTGCATTAAACACGACGTATACTTTATAAACATATGTATATAATATTTACGTAAACTTACGTAACATAATTTTAGAACGAAACTTTTGGCACATTTTACGTCTATGCAAAATGAAGCATTTTTGACAAGGCGTACATTTACGACAGCGGGTAGTGTTCCTACGAACATTGTTACACACATAAGTTCGTATTAAGTACGTAAACTTACTCAAATTTTTTTGAGCAAATAATATAAATGAAAATGAATAACATTTAAAATATGTCAAAATACGAATGCTGTATAATGTAATCAGAAGATTCGTAATATCAGCGCGCTGTATTATTATGAAAATCATTTAGAAAATGTTTCGTACGCATTTTACAAATAATCTCGAATTAATTTTTACATTAATTATAATACAAAGATTTGTTTATAGAGTTTCATAATTTGAACACTCAAAATAAAATGTATTTGACGAAAATTTAAGTGAACATTATTCACGAAAACATTTGCACATAGTACAAATTAACTTTCGTAAAATTAAGAAATATATTTATGTTTGTTTTTTGTATATTTTACGAAAATCATTTGTTAAAATAATCCACATAGTAAATAGCATATCTGACGAATAATAAATAAAAACTCACATACTCTATCTCTCATACTCGCACATCAAATTGTCATAATTTAGAAAATGTTTCGTACGTATTTTACAAAAAAATCTCGAATTTTTTTTATCTTTAATTATAATACAAAGATTTGTTTATAGAGTTTCATAATTTGAACACTCAAAATAAAATGTATTTGACGAAAATATGTGTGAACATTATTCACGAAAACATAGTTCGAATGAACTTTCGTAAAGTTACAAAACATATTTATGTTTGTTTTTTGTATATTATATAAAAACTAGCATACTCTATGTCTTATACTCGCACAACCAATTGTCTGCTTGCAATAAATGATTAACTAATCGTAAATATTTCGACATCGTCGTAATTCTAATTTAGGCCCACACATAAAATAGTAAATTTGTTAATAATAGCTTTTTCGATACTTGAATTCAATGCATTTACGACGCTGAACAGGCAATTTAATCTTCGGTCTTGTTTTCAGCTTCTTTTTGCTTTACGAATATCAAATTGTAAAATATACGAATGTATCGTAAAACAAAAAATCGCAACTTTGTTAAAAATCACTAATGCTGAGTTTACGAAGCTACGAAAAAGTATTTCATTAATTTTTCGCATTGATGATTTGGGGTCTAAGTAGTAAATACGTTGACTAAAATTACGAATGTTGTGTATATAATCAAAAGATTCGTAAAATAAACTCGCTTCAATTTTACGAAAGTCATTTAATAAAATGTACGAAGCAATAATTTGTAATTGTGTTATTTACGAAAGATCTATAAAATAACGATTGCTGAGTAAAGCTACGAAAATTAAATTTTATAAAAAAAAAAAAAATTGCAAAACATTCTAATTGATTATTTTGCAATGATTATAATAAAATAATTTGTTTATATATTTTTGTACGTGTAATATATACGTTGAGTAAAATTACGAAAATCAAATTTACAAAGTATATCTTCGTAAATTGTTTAAATCATTATTTAGAATTGTTTATAATTTAAAGATTCGTTGAATGATTTTCGTAATATATACATAAATTATTACGAAAATGTAATTTTACAAAAAATAATTTTGAAATATTGGCTTGCTTTTTTATTACAAATATCATTTAGTAAACGATTTTATATACGAATCCATCATCAAAAAAACACAAACGAGTAAAATATAAAATTACCAAACTGCATTAAAATAAATCGATTGATTATTTAGAGTATAGTCGAAAGAATTTGAGTAGATATGAGTCAGGTTGTAAAATTCCTTATGACAAAATTAAGCTTTTAATATTTAATATGCTACCCAAATATATGGCTCTTCGATAAAAGATTTATTTAAAAACGACTTCTGTATAAATGTAGTAAATTTATTAATGATTAATACATGGATAGAAAAGATTTATTTGAATATTTATTATTATATTATTTATTTGAAAGTTATTCATCCTGAACATAAATATGTTTGAACGAAAACATATGTTTGTTTGGCTGTTATTACAATAATGTTTTGCAATGCAATAATACTTTTGTTTGCATAAAGCTCCAAAGATATATGTAATGCCAGCAAAATTCTGTTAGAGAGAGCCCTTTTTTGCAGCGTATAAGAATAGTTTTCATTAAGAATTATTAACCAGAATTCTATAAGCACAAATATAATTTAGTCAATCAGTTAAACTGCAAATTTAAAATACCACTATAACTAAGTATTTATAATTTAAATCATTTCACTACTTCATGTATTTACATAAATACCCAAAAGTTTCGTATTAAATTAAATAACTTATGAAAACATCAATTTTAATTAAAATCTAAATTGATAATGATGTTGACATTATGCATTTCTGCAAATTGTAGCCAAATTTAAGCCAATTATATGCTAATAGGTTATACTGTGTGCATGAATTTGTGCACAGAAAACAAATATTGTTTTGATCAAATGATTCAAAAAATATACATATTTATAAATTCAACATGTTAATGAATATATTTTTGATATATGATTCCGACAAAAAATAATTAAGATTTATGAACTGATATATCATAATATTAATGCATAAATTCATACTATTGATAAGTGTTTCATAAAAGCAATGAACAATTACTCAATATTATGAATTAATTCATTATTACGAAGATATGTTCACTACAGTCGTTTATCAAATTGAAATTCTGTCTGGTTTTATTTATTTTATGGTATTATTAGATTAATTTATATAAACTATTAACAATTTCTACATTAATATTCAGATTTATAAATCAATGTACCAACATTCATCACATTGATGAACCGTTTCATATGTCTGTTTTTTCTTTGCTTACATAAAGCATATAAAACAATTAAAATAATTAACAATTATTCAATACTACAACGTTTTTAATTAAGAAGATGTGTTCACCACACAGAATAAAATAATCGACGTATATTTATGAAATAGAAAAGACATTCATCAATTTGATAAACACCGTTCATTTCATTGCATAAAAAAAAAATCGTCTACATAAATATAGCAACCGATATTAATTGCATTCATTAATCAATCCAGCAATGAAATTCACTAATTTAATGAAAAATTTCCGTTTGCTAATATGAATATTTATACGTCAATGCAGCAATTAATTAGACGGCGTATTTTCAACAATTCTATTTGCTAAAACTGCGCTGACTAAATTTTTTGCTGCATTGACGTACAAATAATCATAATGTTTTCACTAAAATAGTGAATATCATTGCTGGATTGATTAATGAATGCAATTAATATCAGTTGCTATATTTATGTAGACGATTTTTTTTCTATGCAATGAAATGAACGGTGTTTATCAAATTGATGAATGTCTTTTCTGTTTCGTTTTCTTGATATTGAAATTATGTAGCTTTAAATGTACAAAATCATAATTGGTATTTTCTCCAAATTTTCTGAAATTTATAAAAATGTCTGACTGCAAAGTATATTAAACTGTGCTATAATAATTTTAATTGTAATTGTAACTTTTGCCAGAACCGTTTTCCGTTGTTACAACCATTTTGATTGCTGTACAGTCATTGATTCGATGAAGATATTTTAATATTAAATTTTAAATATATTTTGATATGAGTCATATACAGAGAAAAATCAACTTTTGGCATGAATTTGGAAGAACGAAAAAAATAGTTGTAGCAACCAACTTCATTTGATTAAAATGATATATTTACCAATTAGTCAATTTAATTGCTTGATTCGTTTAATGCTTGAAATATTATTATATATACATAGCTAATTATTCAAAAACAGTTCTAAATTGGTTGTAGTTCGAACTGAAGCCCTTTTTGGTTTTGGCTATACGAACCGATTTAACAGTAGAGAATACCGTATTAGTTAGTTGGCGCTACAAATTTTTATTCTGTGTTTGCTGTTTATGATATTCTAGTTTCATAGTATAAACTAACTTATTACAATACTTCCTGCTGATTTGACTATTATCATTGTCGTGCATACATTACATGCATCATTTAATATAATTTCTGCATCAATGAATGAAGGAATGACTGGCACATTGTTATTATACAACAAGTAGTACTTGTGCTTGTTACATACATTGTTCACCGCCTCTGTTATTGCTGTCATTGTGTGGTTGTCGGACATACATAACATGCAGACGAATATTTCCTACATATTCGGAATACAATGTAAATGTTATTTATAGATTTGAATAGAGAACAGGCGCCAGTAATAATGAATTGTGCTATAATATACAGCATATTTGTATTTTAAATAATGATGAATTCTAGAAATGTCTTTAATTGGCACAATATACAGAGTATAAATATTACTTAAATTGAATTTCCGTTGTCGGAAACATCTCTGACGAACAAAAAAAAAAAATTTAATACGAAATTTGTAAAATAATTATGTTCTAAAATGTTTAAAATCAATCAAATCAGGCTACAGGGGGAATTTGTATAAAAAGCGGCTTATTTTCTGCAACTCAAATATATTCTAAAAATTCAATATTTGACTAAACATTTATTTTTCACTAAATTTAAATATTTCACTAAAAATTCAACTATTCACTAAAATTCAATTTTTCACTAATAATGCAATTTTTTACTAAAAATTAAAATTTTCACTAAAAATTCAATTATTCACTAAAATTCAATTTTTCACTAAAAATTCAATTGTTCACTATAAATTCAATTTTTCACTAAAAATTCCATTTTTTTTACTAAAAATTCAATTTTTCACTAAAAATTCAAATTTTCATTAAAAATTTAATTTTTCACTAAAAAATCAAATTTTCACTAAAAATTTAATTTTTCACTAAAAATTTAATTTTTCACTAAAAATTTAATTTTTCACTAAAAATTTAATTTTTCACTAAAAATTCAATTTTTCACTAAATACTCAATTTTTCACTAAAAATTCAAATTTTCACTAAAAATTCAAATTTTCACTAAAAATTCAAATTTTCACTATAAATTCAAATTTTCACTAAAAATTCAAATTTTCACTAAAAATTCAAATTTTCACTAAAAATTCAAATTTTCACTAAAAATTCAAATTTTCACTAAAAATTCAATTTTTCACTAAAAATTCAATTTTTCACTAAAAATTCAATTTTTCACTAAAAATTCAATTTTTCACTAAAAATTCAATTTTTCACTAAAAATTCAAATTTTCACTAAAAATTCAAATTTTCACTATAAATTCAAATTTTCACTAAAAATTCAAATTTTCACTAAAAATTCAAATTTTCACTAAAAATTCAAATTTTCACTAAAAATTCAAATTTTCACTAAAAATTCAATTTTTCACTAAAAATTCAATTTTTCACTAAAAATTCAATTTTTCACTAAAAATTCAATTTTTCACTAAAAATTCAATTTTTCACTAAAAATTCAATTTTTCACTAAAAATTCAATTTTTCACTAAAAATTCAATTTTTCACTAAAAATTCAATTTTTCACTAAAAATTCAATTTTTCACTAAAAATTCAATTTTTCACTAAAAATTCAATTTTTCACTAAAAATTCAATTTTTCACTAAAAATTCAATTTTTCACTAAAAATTCAATTTTTCACTAAAATTCAATTTTTCACTAAAAATTGAAATTTTCACTATATATTAAATTTTTGACTAAAAATTCAAATTTTCACTAAAAATTCAATTTTTCACTAAAAAATTAAATTTTTACTAAAAATTAAATTTTTACTAAAAATTTAATTTTTACTAAAAATTCAATTTTTCACTAAAAATTCAATTTTTTACTAAAAATTCAATTTTTCACTAAAAAATAAATATTTCACTAAAAATACAATTATTCACTAAAATAAAAAAAATTCACTAAAAATCCAATTTTTGACTGAAAAATTAATTTTTAACCTAATACAGAAAATATTCATTGTTTTTTAACAGTTTAAATATTTTCTAAAATTTTAAAGAGTTTACTACATATTATGTACTTAGGTTTGCAATAACGTCTCTCAGTTGTCAGCACAACTCAGCAAAAATATTCAATTAGTTTTTAATAAACACAGCTAAGAAGCAGCCCTGACATCCGGCACATGCAACGCCACACACACACACATGTAACTTACCTACACAAGTCACACATATATACAGAGTAAACCAGACAGACACAATAAAACTCATATATGCTGCAACAGCTGCAGTTTAAAATTAAAATTTCAAAATCAAATCTGGCGCCAAAGTGCAACCACAGCGACATCGCACGCAACGCCAACGAAGGAGTAGAGTTGGCTGCCAGTCAGTCAGTTGGTGTCAGAATTGGTACGACCAACAACAACAAGACCAGCAACATCAAAACCACCAACACCTAAACCTACAACAACAATGACAATGACTATGCATAAATTACCAACCATATTCTAAGTAAAAGTCAGAAATATACTTCGCATGACGTTTAAATGCATTTTGACAGCTGCTTCCGCTCGTGCTTAGCGCAGACCTTAGCGCCCTCTACGTGTGAGTTTAATATGCTCGCGCTTTCAACATCGTTCTTCGATTGTGGTCTTTGACAGCAAATAATATTGGCTTGGCTGGTAGGTTGGAGAGCGCACGAAAGAGATCTGCTGTACGTAGCTCTAATCGAATTCGATTGCAATGTCAGCGCGTATGTGACGTCAATTTGCGTGAAACCTACAAAGGTCTCTGAGTGATATTTGTGATAGGATTGGCATTGGTTACACGTGGTAAAAAAAAAAAAGAATAATCACATGATATATAACAGCAAACGACATTATATGATTGCTGTGATTATAGTTGATTGTCATAATGATTATCTGTTTTAGAAAAGGATTTTGTCATTCATAGCAGTATGTCATGTTTTGTTTGAAATTTATATTTAGAATAGTTAATAATTGTCACAACAAACATTATGATTGCGATAACTATAATATAATTGTACATGCAATCATAAAGGTAAAATATTTATAGTTAATAATTGTGACAACAGTTATTATGATTGCGACAACTAAAATATAATTGTGCATGCAATCATATATTTATGATTTTAAACTTGTATCAATCAAAATTATAAAAAATATAGAGAGATTATGAGATGCATAGTTTTCCTGCAATCATTTTTGTGCAAGTATATGTTTCAGTTTACCATGTTTCGCAATCGAATCAAATTATATGATTGTCACAATCACACATGTAATCAAATGCTTTTAAAATGATACTTACAATCATCTGTATTTTTTTGTTTAATGCAAGTAGTACCTAATGGTTATCATTTTTGTGTTTCAATTTACCATGTTTCGCAATCGAATCAAATTATATGATTGCCACAATCACACATGTAATCAAATGCTTTTGAAAATGATACTTACAATCATCTGTATTTTTTTTCACTGCATGTATTGGTACCTAATGGTTAGAGAGTTGCTGCATGAGTGCATTTCGAATGCAATTTTCTTTATGTTGGCTTTCATTTTGTGGCAAAATTGTGTGAACGTCATGGTGATGCCATTTTTTAGTGGCTTATGAAATCCAATTGCTAAACCCAAAAAAGCGTAAAAGGTTCTTTTAAAGTGGATTTCTAAAAGTTTATTTTGGCATGTGGTGAGAGCAAGAAAAAATTGTGTGCAATAAGCAAAATCATACTGTTGAAAGGAAACTTATAGAATTTTATATTCTGTTGCCACAGCACCCAAGATTGTGAATTGTTCAATAATTTTTATATTTAATGATACATGTTATATCTAAAAAAAACGTACTAAAAGTTGGTTAATGACAATGAAATGAATTCCCAGAGTTATAAACTCCGAAATAATTTAATAGTTTTTAGTAGTATTTAATGGTGTAATTAATTGTTTTTATCTACGGTTAAATTTAAATATCAAAAGACTTTTGATATATTAAAACAAAAATATCATATCGTCACTGATATGCTAAAGGGGCATATGTGCATTTTTAAAAATGTTGGAAAATCAAATTATAAAGTTTGAAGTGCTTTAAAAATTAGTATAAATTATTTTTTTTTCAATTGTTTTGTTATTTTGGTTTATTCATCAATTAGTATAATCTTTTGAAATAAACATCCTACTGAATTATAAATACGGATTTTGTGCGGCTATATCTAAGAGGCAAATATTTTTGTTTTTTCGCCATAACTTTTGATGGGTACAAGAACAAATAGAGATGTAAATGCATTAATTGTTAACTTTTAAAGCACCTATAGATTGGCATCATTATTTAAAAATAATTTGTAAAATATTTTTCCTGCAAATGATAAAAATTAAAAAAAAATAATTAAAAATAATTATGCCAATCAAAAGGTGCGTTAAAAACAAACAAATTAATACCTTTACATAATTATTTTATCTTGTACCAACTGAAAGTTATGGCAAAATAGTTATGCCAAAAGGGCGAATCTTTTCGTTTTTTTGCAATCACTTTTTATTGGTACAAGATAAAATAGTGATGTGGAGCAATTAATTATTTATTTTTAAAGCACCTATCGATTGGCATCATTATTTAAAAAAAAAAATTTCGAATTTTTGTTATTTGCAAGAAAAATGTTTGAGGAATTATTTTTAAATAATGATGCCAAAAGATAGGTGCGTTAAAAACAAACAATTAATGTTTCTACACCACTTTTTATCTTGTAGCAGTAAAAAGTTATGGCAATAAAACGAAAAGATTCGCCCTTTTGGCATGACAAGAATTTGCAATTTTTCGAATACGCCATTTTTTTTTTTTTTGGCTAGAAATTTTCAACAAAATCAAATAAGTGGAAAACATGAGAAAAAACCCAAATGAAAAAGTTCATAATTTTGATGAACGCATACTTAGTATTTATGAAAAATTCATGGTTGCTAGTTGGAAACGTCATTGCAATTCAATTTTAAAATTGTCGATTTGGGTCCCAAAACGCGAAGTTTGCAGTCCCGTCGTGTCCATTTCGCATATTTGAATTTCGCTTAAAATTCTCTACATCAATTTTCTCATCGAATAGAACATTTGTAGGGGTTCATCTTTTCTCGAATTGAAATCATGTAAATTTATTGACAGTCTAAAAAACACACTGGATACTGGATATATATTTTACAGCAAACGTAAAATGTTTGCAATTATTTATTAATTTCTTAATTTTTAAAATCTGTTTGGTAATGTAATGATTTGGATAATAAATATAAATATATCAAAAATCATTATATTATACAAATCATTTTTAAAACTATAGTGCAATTTTTATAGTAATCATTATGGTTGCTGCAAATAAATATATAATATGTGTGCAGTATTTAGAATACAACAAAGCAATATACTTTATTATAAATATGTTTCTAAGTAATTTCTCTGTAACGTTTACTTGAAATTTACTTGAAAATCACAAATAATTCATATTTTTCATAAAACATTTAGTGTTATGCTAAAAAATTAAATTAATTATATATTTTCTGTATACTTACAGTATTTAGTAATCATAAATGGATTAGAATAAAAATCGTCATTATTATCATTTAATATTTTCTAGTTCATTGTTACCCGAATTGTTCCATATAAACATGTGACATTTATTATACAAAATAATAAAACTAAAATCAAATATTTCAAACATAAGAAATTTAGAAAATTTAGCAAAATATGCACGCGTAATAAAATCTGTTTTAATTAAAGTCAGGCGCAGACAAGACAGTATTTTCTCAGCTTTTGGCGCCAAAGGGCGGGCGTTCTAAACAGTATTAAGTAGTTTGGGATGCTTTAAGGATGAAATGTATACAGGCTACTCAAAGTATGTAATTGTGTTGACTGCCAACAAGACCAATGGCTATTTTATTTTTATATGCTTTTTCTATATAAATTTTCGGACTGTCTGTTCTCCGGCCTGTCGTATTTTTTGTCGTTTCTTTAGACATTTTCAATTTTCCACAAATTGAATTCAATTGCGTCACTCACAACTGTTCACATATACTATGTAAGTTTTTTTTCGTTTGGGTGTGTGTGTTATAGTACATGTAGTAGTTTGATGTGTGTGTGTCGAGCAGAGCAGGTCTTTGGTGTCTTCAATCGTGTTTTTCGTAGAACTTGAAGCTTTTGTGTTTTTCGAAAATCGAATTTTAGCTTTTTCTGTTAACATGCTGAACAATATATGTTCTTGGGTTCCCCTCTGCTCTTTTTGACTCTACTTTTTGTACAGTAAAAACTTTTTGTATAAATTGTTGATCAGGTTAAAATTTTGCTGTCATTGACAAAACAACATTTGTTTGGTTTTTTGAGCAAATTTAATTAAATTTGACTTTTAAATAATGCACAAAGTTTAAGTGTCGTATAGAGTAGTTAATGAAATGCAATTCGTTGTTTTGTGACACTTTTATGGAGGAGCAGAATAGAATGTGCGCTATAAAAATAAAAACTATAAATTTCAGCTTTGGCAAAACTTAAAAGAGAAACTGTTCAAATTATAAGTGATATAAAAATAGTTTATTTTATGTTTTAATTTAGTATTTGCTACTATTTTCTTGAAAAATGTCAATTATTTAATTATTTCAATTATGTTGATTAAATATTTTGCCATTAATGCCATTTTTTTTTTTTAATTTGAGTGAAAAATCTTAATTTTTATATTTTTATAGCCTGACCAAAGGGCAAATATTTTTGTTTTTTTGTTATAACTCTTGATGTTTACAAAAATAAATAGTGATGTAAAGGCATAAATTGTTTTCTTTTAAAGCACCTATCGATTGGCATCATTTTTTTAAAATAATTTGCCAACAAACATTTTGCAAATAACAAAAATTAAAAAAAAAAATATTTTTAAAATAATGATGACAATCGGAAGGTGCGTTAAAAATAAACAAATAATGCCTTTACATAGCTATTTTATTTTGTACCAATGAAAAGTTATGGCAAAAAAGTTATGCCAAAAGGGCGAATCTTTTGGTTTTTTTGCAAACACTTTTTATTGGTACAAGATAAAATAGTGGTATAAAGTAATTAATTGTTTGTTTTTAAAGCTTCTATCGATTGGCATCATTATTTAAAAATAATTTTCGATTTTTTTTATTTTGCAAGAAAAATGTTTGGCAAATTCAAAAAAGTTTATTTAATGTTTTAATTTAGTATTAGCTACTCCTTTCTTTTAAAATGTCAATTATTTAATTATTTTGATAAAATATTTTTTTAATGCATTTTTTTTTATATTGAGTGAAAAAATCTTAATTTTTAGTGAACATTTTAATTAGTGAAAATCTTAATTGAAAACGGGTACTGGGTAAAAAATTTTAATTTTAAGTGAAAATATTATTTTTCAGTGAAAATCACCAGTTTTAAATTTTAATTTTTAGCAAAAATCTTAATTTTAAGCGTAAATCTTAATTTTTAGCGAAAATCTATATGTTGAGTGAATTTAAATTCAAAGTGAAAACCCTAATTTTGAGTGAAAACCATAAATTGAAGTGAAAGAAGTCTTTATTTTAAATGAAAAACCAAATATTGAGTAAAAATACTAAATTTTGAATGACAATTTAAATTTTTTATTAAAAATGTATATTCTAAGTGAAAGTACTATATTACTTTAAGCGAAAATTGTAATTTACAGTGGAAATCTTACTTTTGAGTGCAAATGTGAATGTTGAATAAAATTCTTAATTTTGAGTGAAAATATTAATTTTGAGTGAAAAATTTTATCTTAGAGTTCAAATCTTAATTTTGAGTGAAATCTTACTTTTGAGTGAAATTCACAACTAATACTGAAAAACTTAATTTTTAGTGAAAATCACAATTTAAAGTGAAAATCTTAATTTTGAGTAAAAAATCTTAATTTTGAATGAAAGTCTTAATTTTGAGTAAAAATCTTAATTTTGAGTGAAAATCTTAATTTTGAGTGAAAATCTTAAAATTGAGTGAAAATCATAATTTTGTGTGAAAATCAAAATTTTGAGTGTCAATTTAAATTTTTAATGATTAAGTGAAAATTTTAATTAAGAGTGGAAATCTTATTTTTGAGTGAAAATCTGAATGATAAATAAAAATCTTAATATCGAGTAAAAATCTTAATTTTGAGTGAAAATATTAATGTTGAGTGAAAATCTTAATTTTTACTGAAAATCTTAATGTTGAGTGACAATCTTAATTTTGAGTGAAAATCTTAAAATTGAGTGAAAATGATAATTTTGAGTGAAAAAAAAAATCTTAATTTTGAGTGAAAAAAAAATTCTTAATTTTGAGTAAAATCTGAAATTGAAGTAAAAAATATAAATTTGAGTGAAAATCTTAATTATTGTTCATATTGTGTAAAAAAAAAAAAAGTGAGTAAAAAATATTAATTTTTATTTTGAGTGAACATTTCATATCATTTTTTAGAGAAATTAAGTTTTTATCGAAATCTTAGCTTTCACTGAACATTTTAAATCCAAATGACGACATTTTTAATTTTGTGCGAAAATCTTAAATTTGACTGATATTATAAATTTAAGTGAAAATCATTATTTTTGAATGCGTTATTGGAAATGTTCCCAAAACAACAAATAAAATTGCTTAGATTTATTCAAACGGTTATATTTCCCACTTATATGAATCGCTGTTTAGAAAAATTTCATTGAAATTGAAATATAGAATAGTTCCAAAAATATCTCAAGAACATTTTTTTTTCAAAATACAAACATTTCATAAAAACGAAAAGATTTGTTTAGTCTTTAAGAGATGCTTTAAAGTTTTTAAATTAAGCTGTAAAATTGCAAATAAAATTTCAAATTACCGATTGAATTTTTATATTTGCGGAAAATTTACCTCCCATATATTTCAATAAAATTATTTATGCACCTTAACAACCCAAAATAATTTTTACAATCAAAATCCCTCAATATAAAATTCAATTCCAGTTTGTCCAGTTTGTCCAGTTCTACATTTATTAGTCAAATTTCTAATGTTTTAACATAAATAATTCGTTCAAACATGATAATTTTACATATGAAACAGAAGATTAATTTACCAAAGAAAATTCACTTGAATTGTTTGTTCTATGCATATGAAATATTTAAACAGTAAATTATTTACGGCTAAGTAAATAAAATTTAAAATTTCACAATGCATTTAATTTGCATTTCTTGGCAAAGATGTCACTACCTACGACAGCACCCAGTACCACCTACACCTATTCCCATGAGCTAATTGAATTACTTAAACCCAAGACAAGCTGCATTTTCAACGTTGTATCCAGTGCTGCTTTGTGTAAAATATTTAGTTACAATGCATTTCGGTTTAAATTTATATAAAGTTTTGGAAAATTTAAATGAATACTAATGAACAGGTATTTTTTGTACCATTTACAAGATTTTAATATTATATTATAAGAATTTGAACGGTCCGCATAATCACAATATGATGATTTAATTCATAAATATTATGAATTTTTTCATTCATCATATTGATGAATTCATTCATTGAATTAAAATCGTATTTTTTTTAAATATTTTTATGAATTTTTCATAAAAAAAAATGTTTTTCGAAAATAAAAAACGAAAAAATAAAATTCTTAAATATATAAATCGAAAAAAAATTCGAAAAAGAATTTTATTATTAAAAAAAAAATTGTCGAAAAAAAATTGCTTTGTAAAAAAGTTTTTTCGAATTTTTTTAATATTTTACTACATATGAATACAAAAATAACTGGAGAACAGAAAATATTATGAATTTTTCCATCCATGCTAAAATTTTTATTTTCTGCAAAAAAATTTGTCAAAAAGTTTTTCGAATTTTTATACCCTACACCTATGAGGTACAGGGTATATTAACTTTGTGCATATATTGTAACGCCCCTTAGGAGGCGTGTCCGGTATGGAAAAGTATATATATTCTTGATCAGCATCACTACCCGAGTCCGTTTAGCCATGTCCGTCTGTCTGTCCGTCTTGCTGTCTTGCTGTCTTGCTGTCCGAATACAGAATAACTTGATAAATACTGATCAGAATGCGATGAAATTTCGTCTCAATATATTTTAGCCAAAAGTAGGAACTGAGTTTGAAAATGAGCCAAATCGGTCAACGGACACGCCCACCTCCCATACAAGTCACTTTTATATAACTCTTTCGGAACTAATAACTCGAAAAGTATTCAAGGTATAGTTATAAAATTTAAAAGGTATTGTTATAATTTACCTATAAATATGTGGTCCAAAAATGGGCGTGATCCGCCCACTTTTTTTTTCATTATTTCCCGGGTTTTCATAGTGGAAATTTGATCCATAAATTATTAAAATCAAATCTATGAAATATTAGCCTTTCAAAATTTTAAATATAGGCGTGGTCCGCCCAATTATATTTTTAATTTTTTTTTATTAGTTTTTTATACTTTATATAAATTTTTTAATGGGGAAATAAGACGCAAATTACTGATATATGAATTATATTCTGAGGGTTAATATCCCCACCAAAGGTGTAGGGTATTCCATAGTCGGGCGCGATCGACTATAAAAATCCGCCCCATATGACCGAACTTACCCATGTGACCTAACTTTCCCAACTCGTTTTTTGAATATTTTACTATATATGTATACAAAAACAACTTGAGAACAGAAAAGTATGGCAAAAAATATCCGAAAAGTAAATTTTTTGATAGAAATTTGGTTTGATGAAAAGCATTTTTCAATATGATGTACATATATGTTGTATTTTATGTATTTGTTCATTAATATAAAGAAGCGTAGACTTCACATAGAGTTCATTGAAGAACACTTTTTCGCCTATTACTAAGCGTTCATTATATTTATGATCGCATTCATACATCGCATTCAAATACACATTCATAAATTAACGAAAAATAAATACGTTGATTGAAATTTAGTTTGATGAACAGCATTCTTCAATAATATGATAAAACGTATTCTTCACATACAGTTCATCATATCGAAGAACACTTTTTCGGACACCATTCATCGTATTGATAATGAATTCATGAAATTGATGTTTTGTTGTTATCAATATTATAAATCCTTCTGTAATACATTGAATCATGGTTTGAAGAACGAAATTCATCAATATGATGATGATTTTTTTTTTAAGAAAATATGCTAAATTGGAATTATTTTGGAATATATTTGAAATTAGGTTTGATGAACATCATTCTTCAATGTGATGTACATATATGTTGTATTTGTTCATTAATATGATAAAACGTATTCTTCACATACAGTTCATCATATTGAAGAACACATTTTTGGCCATTCATCGTATTGATAATGAATTCATAACATTGATGTTATGTAGTTATCAATATTATGAATCTTTCTATAATACAACGAATTATGGTTTGTAGAACAAAATTCATCAATGATGATGGTTTTTTTTCTGTGAAGTCAAAAATTATACATAATTGGAGACATGTTAATGAAAACCATACCATAAATATCTCATATACTCTCATAATTTGATTTGCAAAAATCTGTTTTTTTTATTTCTCATACCAACTGAAAATTTTAATTTCCAGAAACCCATTTTATAGGCAAAGTGTGGAAGAATAAATCACACATAATAATAAGTCTAATTTATGGTACAAATATAATATTCAAAATACAACCCAGTATTTCTATATATATCGTATAAAATGTATAACTTATTTAAATTCCATTATTAATATACTTAATTATTTTCAACATTTGTTAGTTCAATAAAAAATTATATTCCTTGTTATTTTTACCCATTTATCATTCAATCCAGCACATATAAAAGGCAAATTTTTGTTCAGTTCCATCTCTCTATAAATTACTTTGTAGATTTCTGCAACGCTTTTAGCTTTAATGTGTTTTCTTTCCACTGAATTGAAGAAAAACTAATCACAAGTTGTATTTTTAATTTATTTTTCTTCTACTGCATCATATTTTTTTGTTTTTTTATTTTTCGGTTTATGTTTCTGATTGACTTCATGAATTTTTGATTGCACTTGAGTTTCCGGTCGCTGACTTAATTGCAAAGTTTGCCTCTGACATAACTTGGCTTGGTCCCTTGATTAAGTTAGTTGGTAGACGAATCAAAAAAAATATATATATAAATATATTGTGCGCTAAATATTGATGAATATTTTATCAAGAGAGACACGCACTAAATTTAATTTATATGATAATATAATTTTGAAAATGAATTGCAAAGCAAAATTTATAAAAAAAAAATGCCATTATAAACAAAATTAACAACTAAGGTCCAGTGACATTTTAAAATTAACGTATTGTCTATCTGCCTTTAAAATATAAAGATATTCAGCCGTTTTGATGAGGCACTCTAGTCGTTTTAACAATCTAGAAAAGTTTACACTTTCACTGAAAAACTTGACCTTAATACTTAGAAAGTACTTTTCCCAAATCAATAAAACTTTGATATATTGATATGGTTATTATGTGATTTACAAATGATATTTCGTAGTTGTATTTGATTTAGACGATATCAGACATAAGATATCTGTGCAAAAGCATTTGAAACCCACTTCAAGACATTCATTCTATTTCAAAACATTTACTGCTTGAAAATCAAATGAAAGTGTTCTCACAACAACAAAGCACAAGTAGTGTCAAAGTAAAATACAAACAAGACTTAGTCGTAGTTAAGAGGTCTATAATGATGTTCAAAAAAAAATTCAAATACTGAACTGAACTGCTTATGACACTGAGTACTTACTCTAAGGAATTTTCATTAATATTGAACAACATTACTGTCGTCAAACGCCGATTTGTTGTTGCATTCAATTTTGGTCTTCACACTCGTTACTCACTCGATGCACTCACTGTATTCGTTGCATGTTCAGCGACAGTATTGTCCCTTGATTTTTGTTTTTCAAAACATTGAATGTTTAAAAAAAAAAATGTGACACCGATGAAACAAATACTGCAGTGAAGTGTAGTGTAGTCGCTGGAGAGACTTCACTATAATACTGTCGACTGTCATTGCAAAATGCACTCAATGCTGTAGAGTGCAGTATTGCATATTTTGCAGAAGGAACTTTAAATACATTGATGTCTATCAGATATTTCTTCTGCGGTATATAGCGTTATATTGAACCTACATCGTAGATTATGTATCTACGATCATAGCTTTCTGTCGCAGTTTTCAGAGATACATTTTGCGAATTCGAATCGATATTGATTAGAAAAATTACACTTTACGCACCTATTTTACCATCAGAAATGAAAGTTACATATTGTTATGGATTTAGACATTCTCAGAAGAATGGCGTTTTCAGTTTTTTCACTACACTTCCAGTTTAAAGGATATTCGACACAAACGAAAAACCACGTTTTTGAGGATTCTATTGGTTGATAAGCGTTGAATATAAATTCAAACTTATTTTTATTTAATTCAAAACATGCATAGCAGAACACAAATTATATGTGGCCCAAAACGCAGCCTATCACCTGACATTTATACGCATTTTTCAACATATATTGCTCCGAAAACATATGAAATCAAATACTTTTAATATTTTTTATAAATGTATCTAACTTTTGTGCTAAGATTTTCCACAAAAGTGTACTTTTAGATACATTTATAAAAAAAATTAAAACTATTTGATTTCATATCGTCACTGTCATGCCAAATGGACGAATGTGCATTTTTAAAAATGTTGGGAAATCAAATTTTAAAGTTTGAAGTGCTTCAAAAATAAGAAAAATTTATATTTTTTAAATTTTTTTCTGTTATTTTAGTTTATTCGCAATTATTATAACGTATATAAAATATCTTTAGATTTGGACAACCTACTGAATTATAAATACGGATTTTGTGAGGCTATATCCAGATCAAAACGGAAATATTTTTGATTTGTATGCTATAACTTTTTATTAGCGCAAGATAAAATAGTAATGTATAGGCATAAATTGTTTGTTTTTAAAGCACCTATCGGTTGGCATAATTAATTAAAAATATTTTGTCAAACATTAATTTGCCATTTGTTATTTGCAGGAAAAATATTTGGCAAAATATTTTAAAATAATGATGCAGTTCGATAGGTGCTTTAAAAACAAACAATTAATATCTTTACACCACAAAAGTTAAAGCAAAAAAACGAAGAAATTGGCAAAATTGAAAATCTTGTCATGCCAAAATGGCGAAACTTTTCGTTTTTTTCGCCATAACTCTTTAATGGTACAAGATAAAATAGTGGTGAAAAGGTATTAATTGTTTGTTTTTAATGTACCTATTGAAATGCATCATTATTTAAAAATATTTTGCCCAACATTTATTCCTGCAAATAACAAATTGCAAATTAATGTTTGGCAAAATATTTTTAATTAATGATGCAGAACGGTAGGTGCTTTAAATACAAACAATAAATGCCTTTACACCACTATTTTATCTTATTCCAATAAAAAGTTATGCCGAAAAAACGAAAACATTCGCCCTTTTGGCATGAAAAGATTTTCAATTTTTCAAATTCGCCTTTTGGTTTTGTCTTTTGTGGCTAGAAATATCCAACAAAATGACACGCGATTTTGCCACAGCATACTTGAGGATAAACTACATTCAAAAATGTGAAAAAACCCAAATGACAAAAATTGCACATTCGCCCCTTTGGCATGATAGTGACGATATGTTTTCGGTGCAATATATGTTGAAAAATGCGTATAAATGTCAGCTGCGTTTTGGGCCATGTACATATCAATTTTTAAAATTCATTTAACAGGACCTGAGATATGAACAAATGGACTCATTTTTGGGTTCTCGTTTTCGGCATTTTTTTTCTCAAATCCCAGGTGTGCACCATTCTTGTGGTTTACATTATTAGTTAGCAAATCTCAACAATTTCAAACCAGTTTTATTAAAAATTGAGCATAAAAATTAAAAAAATAAAAATTTTCAAAAATTATTGATATAATAAATTCGTAAAAAATCATATTTTTTTACTCTTTTACAATGTTATTGTAGTAAGGGATATGGGTGGGTCAAATTTATCAATTTATTGGACCTCTTTATACCAGACATAAATCCATACTTTACAATTACTGTCACATAATTGGTATCAAATATTACAATTGCCAACAAATTTGAATGTACGAGAATATTTTAAACTCATAAACGATAAAGCTACGAGTCCGAACTTTTTCTATCGAAGTTAGTTGGAACATGAATCGAAAAATCGTAGGTCTTTGGGACATGCGCGACTGGGGTGCGATCCATATTTGAAATGTTGAGGAAATGTTAATCTGTTAAATATCTTTTCATATTTGAAATTTCTTATAATACTGTTTATAATAATAGTCAGTTAAATTAAAAACTAATTTCTGGTTAGTGTTACTACGTACAACTACAATAACTCTTTTTATCATAGTTATTATATTCAATTTTGGTGTATTTAAGTTCATTTATCCTTTCAAAATATATAAAATATTGTCAAGAATTCAATAAACAAACTGAGCAGATTTCAAAAATACTACCAAATTGCAATGCAGTGTTGCCAATGCAATACAGTAGACAATTTATTGCATGCGATGTTTTACTTTTTAAATTTTTCTTTTTATTTAATTTTTTTTTTTTTTGTTTTCTATTTTATTTTAGTACTGCTGAATCTTTCGTAAATATACTACGTGGCATAAAACAACCGCATAAAATATATTTATGCGCATAGGTTAAAATGCAAATAATGGATGTGAAGCCGTTGAGTTTATGTGGTGTTGAGGCAGGAGGCTGTGCAAAGTGTTTCTGTTCTCAGCGTATTTTAAGTTATATCCGTTGCAATATATATATCAAGCTTGATAGTGAGAATTGTTTGAGCCGTAACGTGTTTTTTTAGCACCTCATAAAAATGTGAAATGGCACAAAACAAGCGACAGACGGACGACCGACCGCCCACGGTTTAAGTAGCAAAACCTAACCTAATGCAAGCCTTTTGTTCGCTCTTAAACTAAGGGGACGCAGAAACGAATGAACGAACGGGTAAACTGCCGAAAGGACCGGAAGAAACGAACGGAAGGAAGTGAACATATTTTTATGAATAAATAAAATACAAATTTACTAGGAGCAGCAGTCAAAAGCAGTATGTAAAACAAACATTTTAATATGTAAATTGCGAAATTCAGCGTTGAAAATGTGATTAAAATATTTATGCTACACATTAAAATTTTTTTACAACAATTTAAAGAAGTTGAAAAGAAAGTTAATTTGGTATTTCCGCTCGTGAAAGATACAGACAGAATTTTATCAATATTACAAATTTTTTTTTTATTTTTGATTTGTAATAATTGAAAGTGTATTTTAGGTCAAAAATGGTATTTTAAGTCAAAATTTGTATTTTTTAGTAAAATTTGAATTTTGAGTGAAAAATTAAATTTTTAGTGAAAATTTGCATATTTAGTGAAAAATTGCATTTATAGTGAAAAATTTAATATTTAGTGAAAAATTAAATTTATAGTGAAAAATTGAATTTTTAGTGAAAAATTGAATTTTTAGTGAAAAATTGAATTTTTAGTGAAAAATTGAATTTTCAGTGAAAAATTTGAATTTTTAGTGAAAAATTGAATTTTTAGTGAAAAATTGAATTTTTAGTGAAAAATTGAATTTTTAGTGAAAAATTGAATTTTTAGTGAAAAATTGAATTTTTAGTGAAAAATTGAATTTTTAGTGAAAAATTGAATTTTTAGTGAAAAATTGAATTTTTAGTGAAAAATTGAATTTTTAGTGAAAAATTGAATTTTTAGTGAAAAATTAAATTTATAGTGAAAAATTGAGTTTTTAGTGAAAAATTGAATTTTTAGTGAAAAATTGCATTTTTAGTGAAAATATTAATTGAATTTTAAGTGAAAAATGTAATTTTTAGTGAAAAATTGAATTTTTAGTGAAAAATTGAATTTTTAGTGAAAAATTGAATTTTTAGTGAAAAATTGAATTTTTAGTGAAAAATTGAATTTTTAGTGAAAAATTGAATTTTTAGTGAAAAATTGAATTTTTAGTGAAAAATTGAAATTTTAGTGAAAAATTGAATTTTTAGTGAAAAATTTAATTTTTAGTGAAAAATGGAATTTTTAGTGAAAAATGGAATTTTTAGTCAAAAATTGAATTTAAAATGAAAAAATTTATTTAGTTTTAGAATTGCTTTCGCTTCTTTCCAAAACTCTCGCTTTTTATGTTTCAAAGCATTTTTCAATTGCAAAACTCTCATTCTGCGGCACGTTTCCAAACCTCTTGCTCTTTACTTTTTGAATGCTGCTTCGATAAAAATACTTTCGCTCTTTGCATTTCGAATGCTGACTCGATTGAAATACTTTTGGTTTAAAGTAACTCTGACAGCATTTAGCAAAGCATTTAAAAAGCGAGGTGTGAAAGTATTTAAGATTATAAAACATTGCTCAACAAAAAAAAAACACTTTCAAAATATTCCTCCAAAATAATATAAAAATATTGCTTCTTCTCGAAACATTGCTCATTAATATTTTCAAACACTTTCATTTGAACGACAGAAAATTAAATTTTTAGCGACGATTGAAAAACTATCGTCTTTTGCTTTTCAAATCATTTTTCAATTGCAAAACTCTCACTCTTTGCTTTTTAAGTGCGGCGACGATTGAAAAACTCTCGCCATTTGCTTTTTATAACATTGCTCAACTCAAAAAAAACTTTCAAAGTATTCCTCCAAAATAATTACAAATGTTGCTTCCTTTCGAAACATTGCTCTTTAATATTTTCAAACTCTTTCTTCTACACGACAGCAAATTGAATTTTTAGTGAAAAAATTAATTTAATTTTAGAATTTGCTTAACAAAAATAAAACAACTTTCAAAGTATTCCTCCAAAATAATTACAAATGTTGCTTCCTTTTGAAACATCGCTCTTAATATTTTCAAACTCTTTCTTCTACACGACAGCAAATTGAATTTTTAGTGAAAAAATAAATTTAGTTTTAGATTTTTAAATGCTGTGACGATTGAAAAACTCTCGCCTTTTGCTTTTTAAATTATTTTTCAATTGCAAAACTCTCACCTTTGCTTTTTAAGAGCGATAAATAAATATTGTGAAGCATTTCAGAAGCAAGGTGTGAAAGTATTTAAAATAAATACAAATGTAGCTTTCTTTTGATGCCATGATTCGATTGCTTTGTAATGTTTTCAAACTCTTGCTTCCGCTCGACAGCAAAGCAATAAATAATGAGAGTTTACGCATTGCTTCCTTTGCTTACAAGCGCCGATATTTTCAATGCATTTCATTTTAGCATCGTTTTACAAAATATTCTATATCATTTTAATAACACCCTTTGACAATGTGACGCTCAATATACTATAAATCTTACAAAATATAAATTTAAAATCTAAATTGCAAATATTATAATTTCTTCAAAAAAAAAACACTAAACTAGCGCATGTCCTTAAACAAAACTTTATATAAAACATTTCATTATTAACTCTGAAATTTATATGACTTGGTGCAACACAAAACACAGATAAAATTCCAAATTTTATTAAGTAAACTAAGTAGTTCGCATTTCATGTCACAGTCGTGCACGCAATAACATGTCCTGAATACAGTGTCCCTGACGTCGTTTTGCGATCTACCTTTGCCTGTGGCTTTGGCCAAACAGCATATGTCGCAAACGCATAGCGTCATATTTGGTTTGGTTTAGCTCTCACTACCTTTACAGAGCCTCATGGTGATTTCAATGATATTCCCACCACATATACGCAACGGTAAAAACAGCAGTATCGCTGAAGGACCTCGCTGACAGCCACGCAGGAATGTAGGCAAAAAGGAAGGCAGTCGAATGTCAGGCAGACAACCAACCAGTCGTGTGCGTTTGTTCATATTTTACTTTGTGAATATTTGTACATGGATTGTGGTAAATATTTTGCTCGCTAACATTGCTACACTATATCGCTGGGGACATCTGCGTAAATTTTCATTTCAATGCCAATATAAAAATGCTTTCTTTTTTGCTACTTTTGAAAAAGGGTCATGTAACAGTTTTATATTTCAAAACTGTTTCAGTTGTTCGGAAATTTTAATACACGTAGAAAATTGTTTACTGATGATTTATGAATAAGACATTCATAAAACATGCTTTTTTTATATTTTTTTATTTATGAGTTATGGTCATGAATTATGTATAATACGTACTTGTAATTTCCATAAAAATAAAACAATATACAACCCCCTATATCACAAAACGGAGCCTACAGATGTATACCGTCTAAGAATTTTCAAAAAAGCTAAGTTAAAAGTTCGATCTCATTCTAAAATGGAATCTTATTTAAAAGTTTTTCGAAGATCTTGTAGATAACAGGCGTACAACAAGCATGCAAACACAGCTCAATTCAACAATTTTTCGGCAGATTTCTGCCAGACATTGGCGGAGTTTGTAGCAAATCCTGCATATTTTTTGCTTTAGAACAAAACGACAGACCGCAGTTCGTAGGTAGTTTATAAAATGGAGATTATAGAGGCAGATATATGGAATGTAACGGCAGATTATGGCCACGAAAAATTGTGACTGCCTGCCAAAAAGTTACCAGAAATATAATTTTTCATAAAATGCTTGTTTAAAACATATGTTTCAAAGTTTTATCGTAGCTGAATGATTCGCTCTCTGCAATACAATACCGCAAAACATCCTCTTTGCCGGCCTAAATCGGTTCACAAAACCAAAGAAAAAAAAATCATCAATATGATTAATTTATTCATAAATATTATGAATTTTTCTACTAACAAACAGAATCATTATAATGATACTATCGTTCTTTAAATGACATATTGATGAATGCATTCATAATATATATGAACTTATTCATACGAAGAACGAAATATTCAATACGATAAATTGAATCATCATATTGATGAATATAATCATTATGTGGTATTTATTGTAGGCTCAAGGTCAGGATTAAATTAAAAACACTCTTTTTTGTATTTTTAATTCTTTTATTTATACTCAATGAATAATTTAAAATTTATTTGTAAATTGTTCATAATATTTATGAATATATTATTCAATATGATGAATATTGTTGAACTAAGTTTTTTTTTCAAAATAAATTAATTGATGGATATTTTTTTTACAAATTTAAAATAAAATTGTTTTTTTAGAAAATAATTTTAAAAAATAATGACCTTAAAAAAAATGTAAATGTTGTAAAAAAATGTATTCTAAGAAAAAATAATCTGATAATTTTTTTTTTCGAAAAATAAAATTATCAAAAAAAAAATTTTTTTTTCAAAAAAAAAAAAAAAGCGGTTCAATTTTAATATATATATATATTTTTTTTTTCAAAAAAAATTTTTTTTTTTTTCAAAAAACATTTAAAAAATAATAATAACTGAAATACGTTGTGCAGATGACTACGTGTAAATTGGCTGATTTCGTATACTTAAATTGGTTACCACAACTAAACAATCCCCGATTATTTGGTTTTATTAATTGTAGCCGCAGTAGCTCAGTGGTTAGTGCGTTGGACTGCGAGCCGAAAGGTCTCCGGTTCAAGCCTGGACTGGGGCTAACAACATCTTTTCATAGAAACATTTTTCTATTCCGCGCTACCTCTCGGCAGTAAATGGCAAACCAACGAGATTAAAACATTACCTATGAAAAGGTCTCACCCGCCGTTTGGATTCGGCAATAAACTGTAGGTCACACCACTTTGAGTACAAATATAACGTAAAAAAAATTACGGTTGTCTCAACTGATTCGATCTATGGGCGAGCTATTCTAAATATTAAAAATAATGTTTTGTCTGCCGACAACTGCCTTCCGATATACTGCAGACAATATTCTAAAAGACAGCCTACTTGAAAAAGAATAAAAAAAAACATTCCATAGATATGCCGTGGCATGCGCCCATTTATAAACATGCCGATTTTCTGCGCGAAACCTGCTATAGTAGGGGTAGCATTTTTGATGAAATACAAATTACATGACGTGTTCTGCCTTAAATCTGTCAGAAATCTGTCAGAATTATGTCGATATTCAGCCAGTAATTTGCCGAATATTTTGTCTCTGGTTGGTTAATTTCAATATGGAACCTATATCTACAGTTTAAGGGAAGGGGTTTTTGAACAATTCTCGTTTCGATGTAACTTCGATTGCTGCGGATCTGCTGATCGTTTTGATTGAACTTTTTATATAATATAAATGTATGAGGGTGGTATCGGAAAATTTAGTATTGTGTACATTTTAAATTATTCAATTTCACTAAAGTTGCACAAACTCTGCACTAAAAATGCAGCTGCTTTTTCACAAATAGTAATAAATATTCACTCAAACTAAAAACCAATAATATTTTAGTTCAATGAAATATTGCTTTTTAATCAAATTAAATTGCACAAAAACTTTTGTGTAAAAAATACATTTTATTCAATAGAGTTTCACATACAAACTTTTAGCATTAATTTTAATTAAATTTATGCAAAGTTTTTCATTTACCACACAAAAAATTCTATGAGTTTTGTATTTTATTTCATTTTTTTTTTGTATTATTTTTTTCCCGTACTTTTATTCATTGATTGCAAATACATTTGTGTGTGTATCTTTTGCCAACCAAGACAATTAGCGCGCTTTAATTATTCGATGAGCAGCGACCGACAGACCGACCAACCGTTGTTTGTGCGCAATTTCTACAACGGTTAGTGCAGCTGATGCCCTCAAAGGATTTATTAAATGATGAGCAGGACGACGATGCAGATGCAGATGATGATGAGGATGACAATACGCCATGGTGTGCGTCGTCGTCAACAAAGGATCAACGGAACACATTGAATTGAATTACAATTTTCCGTTTCCGCTTGGAGGCTCATTTAAAACGGAGTCACACACACATAAGGACCTTTTCACGTGTGTCATTTAGACATACAGCGAAGTAGCTAAATTGCAGAAATGCCTTAAAAGCTTTTTGTCGTTCTTTGATATCACAGAAATGCTCTTAAGTATTTTATGCTTCGAAGATACGTGTCTGTCTGCCATCTGCTTATTTATGTTAATGACTTTGTGTGTGTGTGTGTGTGTGTGAGATAGAGAGTGGGTTTGTATGTGTGCATATGTGTGTATTTATGGTCACGTGGCACATTATCATACATCAGGGAATGCGCAGTATATGATAATTTTTAATGAGCTTCAGTTGGCACTGAGAGACAGACAGACAGACCGAAACACAGTCCATCGGACAGGCAAACAAACTGACAGAGTTACTGACACAAGTCCTTGAATGCAAATTTAATACGGTTTTTTTTAAATAGGCTTAAAGTCAGTGACATATGTATTTGCTGTTAATTAAAAAAAAAAAAGCAAAATTAAATTTATTTGTATTAAAAATATGCGTTTAACTTTTAAATTTGCTATAATTGTAATACCTTTGAATTTATAGTATGTACTATTGAATTTATAGTATGCACTATTGAATTTATAGTATTTCCTGTTAAATTTACAGTATTGACTATTTAATTATTAGAATTTACTATTTAATTTATGTTTTTTACGATTAAATTTATAGTATGTACTATTGATTTTATAGTATTTCCCGTTGAATTTACAGTATGACTAATGAATTTATAATATCGACTATTTAATTATTAGAATTTACTATTTAATTTATGTTATTTACGATTGAATTTATAGTATGTACTGTTGATTTTATAGTTTTTACTGTTGAATTTAAAGTATTTACTATTGAATTTATAGTATCTACTGTTAAATTTTTAGAATTTCCTATAGAATTTAGGCTACTTACGATTGAATTTATAGTATTTAATTACTATTGATTTTTATTATATAGTAAGTATTTACTATTGAATTTATTGTATTTTCTATTAAATTTATAATAATTTCCATTGAATTTATAGTATTTGCTATTGAATTTATAGTATATAACGTAAAATTTATAGAATTTACTATTGAGTTCATAGTATTTACTATTTTTTTTTATTATGCTTTACTGTTGAATGTATATAATTTACTTACTATTGATTTTTTTAAATATTTATTAAGTATTTACTACTATTGAATTTATTGTATTTACTGTTTAATTAATAGTATTTATTATTAAATTTAAAGTATTTAAAATTGATTTTGTAATATTTACTGTTGAATTCATAGTATTTACTATTGATTATATTATTAAATCAATAGTAAATACTATTGCTGTTAATTAATAGTATTAATTATTGAATTTATTGTATTAACTATTAAATTTACGATATTTAATATTTATTTTATTATATTTACTATTGAATTTATAGTATTTACTATTGAATTTATAGTATTTATTATTGATTTATTTCATTTACTATTGAATTTATAGTATTTATTATTGAATTTATAGTAATTATAATTAAATTTATAGTATTTACTATTGAATTCATAGTTTTAACAAATCAATATTATTTTTATATATTATGATGATATGTTAATGTATTAATAAAATTTAAAATTTGTTGTAAGCATTTGCTAATATAGTGAAATTTTTACTGAACATTTTAAATTTAGAATGCACATTCGAATATAAAATAAAAATTTGTACTTTTAATAAATAATTTTTTGAACAATGCAACTAAGAACGACAGATATAAATAAACAAAAAATACACAGAAACAGACAGAATCAACACCCATACATTTACTGTATGCACGTCGAGATTACTTTTAACACATTAAAAAAATAGAAAAAGTAAATAAAATGTATAAAAAATGATAAATAAAAAACCAAAAATAAAATAGAAATATAAAAATCCCACAATAAAAAACAAAAGAATAAAATAAAAATAAAAGAAAAACAAAACAAAACAAAAATTGCAAAAAACCGAGAAAACGAATGCAATACAAGGATATCCAAGCATTTTTTTAATAGTAGTTTTTTGTATTTTTACTTGATATTTTTTATTTGCATTTTTAAAACCCAATGCAAATAGCGTAGAACGTGCGGCGCACCAGTAACGTCGATTGTTGTAAATTGTAATCATCGCTCAGGATGCGCAGGATGCGAATTTTTTAATTAATGACAGAACGCAGCATCGCAGTTTACCACGTGATGCTGCATAATACCGCATTGAAAGTTTTCAGCATTGCGAGAGCTGTGTGCATTTGGCAAAATGACGGAAAAAAAATAACGAACAGATTTAAGATCCATTAAAAGCGGCAGGTACATGAAAAGAGCCAACAAATACATTTCGAAAAATGCAATTAAAGTATGGAAAAAATTGTTTTATACTAAAAGAAAAATAATCTAATAAGTGGTACCGCAGATCGTATGAGTAACATTTTAAGGGGGGCAATACTTAATAAATAGCGCCAATCCAAACACAAAAAAAAAACATACTAGTATTTGGGTTTAATATGTTCATAATGATACAATCCACATATGAGGTATTCTTTTTCAAATCGAACGCGACTTTAAAAATGTGTGCTATAATTGATTTTTAAATTTATTGTATTTACTGTTAAATTTATAGTATTTACTATTGAGTTTACAGTATTTACTATTGGATTTATAGTATTTACTATTGAATTTATAGTATTTACTATTGAATTTATAGTATATAATGTTTATAGTATAAATGTTTATAGAATTTACTATTGACTATTTACAATTTAGTTCATAGTATTTACTATTGATTTTTTGGGACTTACTATTAAATTTATAGTAATTACTATTGAATTTATAGTATTTACTATTAAATTTGTAGTATTTAACATTGATTTTGCAATACTTATAATATTTTTACTATTGATTACAGTACAAAAATCAGTACAAAACCTTTTTCGGAGCGACCAAAACCGAGTAACACATTATTCGTGATAGAACTGCTTATACTGTACCGCCGCCAAATTATTTTATAGAAACTTTAAACTTTATTCCAATTTAATTAGCTCGTAAATTTTACACGTCTCACCCCCACCACATCAATAATTATTGCCATTTTACTGATACTCGACTATTTCGGTTAGACTTTCGGAATGACAATGAAAAACGACATTGGCTAAAATGCTTTGTTTGCTGCATTTTTATTTATTTTTTTTTCGTACTTGCTACGAATTGAATTTTGTGTTTTTGATTCTTGGACAACGTAGAGAGTAAAATCTTATTGTTGTAGCGGCAGCAGTAGCAGCATCAAGAAACCATGATTTATATCATGTGCTAATAACGTTCACTCACAACAATTGCTGCTTTCATTGCTATTTTTACTACGTTGCTACGTTTTTTTTTTGTTGGTATTTTGTATTGCTATATTTTGTTGCTGTTGTTGCCACCATTTGTTGGCATCCACTGTTTGCAAAAGAACGATTTCAATTGTGCGCCAAATACACGTAGTACACACACACACAAACATTCACATACTTGCAGAAGATACTTAATAGTATTTTTCCCCTATTGTCAGCAAAAAAATGTATTAAATAAATGCGTTAAATCTACGCAGACACACACATCACATATATTGTGCAATACTTGAATAATAAAGAAATGTACGACCGACCACATGTATTTTATTCATTTAAACTACAAACAGCAATCTATCTCTTAGAAATTGTATTTTTTCTGAATTTATTGTATTTTTTGCGCAAATTACTTTTGTACAAATTGTCTGCAATATTTGTATAGTTTTTATTATTATTATTTGAGATACATTTAAAAAAATACGCTCATTTAAACAGCAAGCAACAAACTAGAAATTTATGTTACTCATACCACATGCTGTGTTGGTTATGCATTAATTTTAGCTCAAATTTGGACATATCTATTATGCATTCGTAGTAGAGATTTGCTAAATTTTTTAGTTTTAATATTGTGTGTGATTACTTTTTTAAATATGCATTAGTTCAATTAAATAATTACAATATTTGAGTCTAAGCAATTAATAAAATATAAGAAAGTAGTTATGGAGTCGAATTGAATCGTTGCAGATATCAATATTTGGAGCAAAACTCATAAGATAGTTGAATTTATATATATAAAAATAGTTTGTTTTAAATTAGTAGTGGAAATAGTAGTAAAAATAGTAGTAGAAATAGTAGTAGAAATAGTAGTAGAAATAGTAGTAGAAAATAGTAGTAGAAATAGTAGTAGAAAATAGTAGAAGAAAATAATAGTAGAAAAAAGTAGTAAAAAAGAGTAGTGGAAAATAGTAGTAGAAAATAGTAGTAGAAAATAGTACTAGAAAATAGTAATATAAATAGTAATATAAATAGTAGTAGAAAATAGTACTAGAAATAGTAGTAGAAATAATAAGCAGTACATTCTACTAGTTTCTTCAACAATTTTAATTCTTCTTCTAATTTCAACTATAATTCCTACTACTATTTTCTACTAACATTTTCAACTTCAAGTTCTATTCTATTTTTTTAAATACTATTCTTATACTATTTTCTAGGTGCTATTTTGAATTTCATTCATAATATTTGATAATACTCCTTTTTATAAATTTTCATATTTTTCATATTATAAGAGTCTTTCTATATCAAATCAACCGATTGATTGGCAGTACCAACTTAGAATTTGATGAAATTTTGGTAGCATGATGAAATGACACACAAAAACTGGTAATTTATAGCTTCCCAGATGGTGTGGTTTCAGAGATTTGCTGCTTTAAAGTTTGAAAAAATTATATGAAATTCACAAAAGTGGTGCTAATCAAATTAACGTAAAAAAAGTTATGCATAAAAGTGTTAACTGAATGCAAAATGTTGAATTTCAACGAAATTTTTCAATTAGTTAAGGGTTAAACAATTTACAATTTAATCTATAAATTTGATTTATTTTTTACTTTATCTTCTACTTGTTCGCCAACTTTTACAACTACCTTTAGAAATACAAAAAAATAGTATACTCTGATTTCACCTGCCATTAAATTCACATTATTATTTGCTAATGCTTAAACTCAACACTTCTTATCTCGTTTCTTCTTACAACATAATGCATCGAAATCTCAACGACTCACAGAATTTGTGATGCTATTCGATGTACTGCAATTTTTATTTCTTTTTTATAATTTTTTGTTGTTGGAGCTACTACTGCTGCTGTTATGTTTCTTATACAAGTAGTAGCAACAATCATCATCAACACTTTTTTGTGCTTTACTGCCACCCACTACTTGCCACCATCTGCAGTTTTAGTGCGTCATCATTGCTTTTTATTGTCTGCGCTTCAAAGGAACGCGATTTCCTTCGTCAAGTGTTGCTACGGCTATTGCTATTGCTACTGCTATTGCTATTGCTGTTGCTATTGCTGCTGCTACTATACTGCCTTGCATTATGTTGGCAATGCATGCAGAGCAGTGCAGTGCAATAAAATTGCCATGGCAGAGTGTATCACAGAAGCTATTTAAAATTCCATAAAGCAGAATTTTTTACACTTGGAAACACTCGAGTGACAGACGAATTGGAAAAACGTATTTTTCCTGCTGCGATGTTATAAATACAAAAAAAATACTTTAAAGCGAAAAATTAAAAGTATTTGAAAAATGTACAGGTTCATGTCAAAAATATGTAAATCTTTTTTAAACTTTTATATTATTTTATTTAAAAATTTCTTTTAAATATAATTTATTTTTATGCTTAATCAATAAAATTGTTTTATTTTGTTATAAGTAACAACCTTTTTGGGGAAATTAAAATCTATGGCTGATGCCTAAAAGCATGCAGCACTTTTTGAAATGGTTTAAACTCATTCATATTTGATAGGTTTATTTTTTTAAACATTTTAAAAAGTTTGTAATACGTTTAAAATATTCCAACATACAAATATTTACAATTTAGAGGATGCTGTCTAAAAGTAGGCAATACTTTTAAGTACAGATTCTTAATACAAAAGCTTTTATTTATAAAACTTAAAATTAAATGCAATCAGTTTAATACACTTTAATATTTTTATTTTTCAAAAAATGTAAATTTTGAAAACAATTATTTATCTTTAAAGAAAATAGTTTTATTTAATAAAAAAAAGACACAGAATTTTTTAGAAATAAAAATATTTGTTTGATGCCTAAAAGCACGCAGCACTTTTTGGAAATGTTTAAATTCTTTAAAACTTAAAAAATTTGATTTTTAGAATATTACAAAAGATTAAAGCTTTAAAATGATCAAACATTTAGTATTTATAATTTTTAACAATAACGATTTTCTGAAAGTTTACAGTTTAAAAGCCTAGAAATAGGCCTAATTCATTTAAATAGTTAGGTGTAAAGTAGGCAACACTTTTTACATATACTTTTTTCATAACAATTAAAACGGTTTAATGAAAATATAGCTAATATCCAATTTTATTCCAAGCTAAAACTAAAAATTTTAATAATGAACATATTTTTAAAGTTAAGGTGTTTAAATGTAGCCTAAAAATATGCAAAATTATTTTAAATAGTTAGTACAAAAGTAGGCAACATTTTTTTATAAATACATTTAATATACAGGGTTGTCCGCTTTGGGGTGAAATATTTTAGGGACTGATTCCTTGGTTAATTTAATGAAAAAAATTGTTCGAGAGTCAGGGTCTATTTAGAACACCCAGTGATAAACAGGGTGTTTTCATAATTTACTTTACAAAAATTCATACAACTTAATTATAACTTGTAATTAGAATTCGAATTTCGGTAGTAAATTTTAATAATTTCGATTCGTTGTTGGCTCGTATATCTTTTCATCATGAAATGGCAAACCTTACTGAAGAGAAATGTCAAAAGAGCGGCAAGAAATATGGCGTCGTTTGCTGTCCCTGTCGCTCTACTTTTGTAGCGTCCCTGTTGAAACACCCTTGTAGCGCTCTTATTGAAAAACCCAGTATATCCCAGATCAAAAATATTACATTCATTTTAAAGATAATCGATCATAGTTTCTAGTAAAATTTCAATATTGGCATTGTATGTGGTGCGCTAGGAGATATTTCTCATCAAAGTAAAAAATTAAATATTTTATTACAACTTTCTTTTATAAAACTCCGTTTTTCTCGAAATTTTTATCTATTATTTTATTTATCTTTTTTAATATTTGAATGTATCATAGTGCAATAAACAATTTCTTCATACAATATTTTTCTCGCACTTGCCGTTTTCCTTGCGGAGCACTACTTGTAGTGCTTTCAAAATCCTCAAAATACCATTTTATGATAAAAAATAATATGAAGTTTTTAAAGTATTCTTTTTTGTGTATTTATTTAAAAAAAAAATCAATCAGAATAGTATAGAATTTTTTTCATGAAATTAACCAAGAAATTGCACCCCAAAGCGGACCACCCTGTATACAAAAGCTTTACTTTAACATTCAGCATATTTTTTGAAAATAGGCCAGATTTTTAAAAATAGTTATTTCAAACCACATTACTTTTTTCTTTATATATTTAATTAGAGAATATGAACAACTTGATACCTAAAAGTAGACAATGTAATATAAAATAAAATTTTTCATATTCTACAATTCTCTTTTTATACCCTCTACATTACTTCTTTGTGCAAATAAAATATTCTTGTAGAAAATTAAATCTAAACGAAAATCCTTCCGTTTCCTGGCATTTTCTGCGCGTTCTACTGCCGCCGGAGGACCTACTGCTCTGCAAGGAAACTCAACTAATTTGCAAGTTGCTGCTGCCAAAGTGAGAATTGCACGCGACTCACTCGCGACGGCGACAAAAACAAACACTTAAAAGTTCCTTAAATCCATATTAAAAATTAAAGACGGTTATTTTGCCTAGTCTTGCCTCGTCTTTGTGTGCCATACGAGGGTCGCGCCGTCACTCGACGACTGTGTTGAGTTTTCGTTGCATACTTTTAGGCAATTTGCCAAAACAAGCAACAAAGTGTTGTAGAAATAGTTGGGGGGAAAAAAAGCAAAATTTATTCCACTTTTACTTGTCTACAAAGTTTTTAGAATAAAATGATATTTATTCTGAACAAAAAAAAATATTTATTTTTCTTTCTTACTCGCTCTTTTTCTATTTTTAAATTTCATTTTATTTCACTCTCTCACTCTCTCTTTCCCCCACTGCAATAAAAGCTTTTCGGCACATGTTGGTTTTTGTAAAAATTTTGCATTTTTAATGCATAACCTTTGTCCGTGGATAAGAAAAAGTGAAACCAACTTCAGCTGTTCAGCCCCGCAGTAAAAAGACCAAAAATTATTTACTCAAAAAAGTTCCATGATAAAGGGTTAAAAAGTAGTAAGGAGTAGCGCAAGGGTGGCTGTGAATTTTGCATGCAAATTATCAAATAGCTCTGAGTTGGTTTAGACGGAGAACAGGAATTTTATGCGCCAAGACGAACTAAGGACGAAAAACATTTTCTGCATTTTCGTCAGCTGCAGGCTGTCATATGTTTATTTTGCTTAACACGCCAACGTCCACGAAAAGTTTTGTTTTTATAAGGCTACTTTTATTAAATAACATTCTAAAATTTTATTTTATGTACACAAGAAAATATTATACTTGCAACAAAAATATTTTATTTATCGCAAACATTTATTTTAATTACACACTCAGAAAAAAATACTATAAAATCAATAGTTTTTTGCTATTGAAATTTGTCAATAGGATAAATTATTATTTTAATAGGATAATCTCATAAATACTACAAAATACATTAAATAATATTAAATTGTTTTTGTGTTTTTATGAAAAAAATATTTTTTGTATACTATTGAATCAATAACTGTCCTATTGACCAATTATAATAGGGTTTTTTTCTGAGTGCACAATACACATTTATTTAGCTTTTTCTATAATGCAAATAAACTCCACGTTTTATTATTTATGTTTGAGGTGTTAAATATTATGAGAGTCCGAGAAAAATGTTTACAATTCTTAGGACAATTCATTCCCGCACGCATAGAAAATATTCAGAAACGAAAAATAAGACAAAAGAACTGTGGATTTCTTTTCCGCGTAAAAAACATTGTTTGTATCAAACACATATTTCGTATGATTTTTTAGGTAAAAAATGTAAAAAAAAATATTTTTTTTTGTTTACTTTTTTTTATTTATTGTTTTTTTTATTTATTATTTTTTTTATATTTATTATTAATATTTTTTGTTTTATATATTATTTTTTTATATATTATAATTTTTTTATTTTATCATTATTTACTTTTATTATTTATTATTATTTTTTTTATATTTATATTTTTTATATTTAATATTGATATTTTTAATTTATTTTATATATTAATTTTTTATTTTATCATTATTTAAATTTTTGTCTATTTAAGACGTCGTTTGTCCTCTCTTTGAAATTTTCTTATGTAACTGATCAATCAATAACCCGTTTCTACAAACATTACTCTCAATTATTATTTGTCTTATATAAAAAATCTAAAAAAAGAAGCTGAGAATTATATTACGAGCATTTGTATGAATCTTACAGTTTTAAATATTACAGTTTGAATAGCATAGTTTTAAAGTTGTTCTCACCGAAGCTTACAGTTTAATAATTTTTCTCCCAGAAATATGCAGCATTCTAAGTGATTTTTTGTTTAGTTTATCCTTACTCACAAAAAGAATTTTCCGATTAATATAAATATTATATACATTTGTATTGAAACATGAAAGCAGGTAATAGCTATATATTTACTAAGGCATGTTATAGAATTTATTGTTTATTGATTCTGTACTCAAACATTTTTTCTTACTTCAATAAAATATTCGTTTGCTACAGACGTTTTCTGTATATATTCCTCTTTTTATTGTAACTATTTGTCACAAAAGTATTTTGGCAAACAAACAAAACGAACCTTCGTTCAGAGTAAATAAAAACTGCCTCTATGATAAAAGTTATGTTTGCAGCAAACATGTAAACTTTTGCGAGCAATGTTGGAGCACAAAAGAAACTCTTTTGCAGCAAAACAATCTTCAACGTTTTTTTTTTCTTTGCGTGCCAGACAATAATAAAAATAGTACGGCGCAATAAATCTGAATAATCTAGCCCGAGCTCTATAACTATTTCATGATGGGGCCAAGGCATTATCAAGGCACTGTTTACTGAGAGTTTCGTCATTGTCTGTCAAGAGGTAAAAAAGAACATTTTCTATTTTTGATGTTGTCAGTCTCTAGTTTTAAATTAGGGACCTTTGGACTCTTAGTCCGGCGCACTAAATACTGAGTTAACGACGCCAAATAATTTCATTTTTTTAATTTTTTTTTAAACTGAACATTATCAAATTGCAATAATTTCATTCGAAGAATTTCAATTGGTTGCTAATTCATTGTTTCAATTTTGGTTTATATATTTTTATATCAAACACTAAAGGTAAAATGGTCATCCGTTTGTAGCACTCAGGAGGAGGTGTATGCGGTATTTTCGATCAGCCTAACCTCCCGAGTCGATTTTGGTATGTCCGTATGTCTTTTACTCTGTCTGTTGAAATCAACATCAACATAAACATTAAAAGTAGTAGATCAATGAAACTCCAAAGTAAAGTTACTTCTATACTTAGGCCATCTGTAATTGAAAAGGAGCATGATCGACCGATTGTGGCCTTTGATTCGGTCATTTATGTTCAAAAACCTCATATAGTATTCACATCCATGGGTGACGGAAAGAACGAAGTATTTTTTATTTTTTTGTAAAAAGCCCAAAAATAACGGAAATTTGGTACACCTACCCAGACGTATAAAATGGTACTCAAATAACAGAGAATTTTTTAGCGATTACAAATTTGCAGTGGTTTCTAGTATTCATAAACTCTTCAATTATACCCTACTTCGATATGTAGGGTATATTAATTATTTTCATTTGGGTTTTATGATATTTGTATAGTGCCATTTATTCTCTATCAAATTTATGAACCTCTTTTAGTTTTATTTTTTATATTTTGTATATAAAAAAATTCTTCAATTAAATATTTTTAATGTTCATACTGATTTGCAATACAAAATGATTTCAATAAATGCTATTAAAACTGACATTCTTTGCTAAATTCCAAATTTTGAACATTTTGAATTTGATAAAATTGTGTGCAATCCTAAAACAAATTTTAATTTGAAATCAAATTTAAATATTTTGTAAAATTGATATAAAATGGTTTTCATTTAAAAAGTCTTTATGTCATGTCGTGTCAGGCAATGATTGATGACTGCCGCATGATGATGCACTGCGTCCTGTTGGCGTCGCTTTAATGTATGCGTGCTGCAAGGGTTAAGCATTGTAGTTTCTCGTATGACAGTTGTGGTTTTTTTTAACTAAATCTATGTCGACACAGTTGCAAACATTTTGCAAACATTGCAATGCAAATAATACAGTCAGAATTGCAAATCTAAATAGTGACTGACTGACACGAAAAATCTGCGCACCACGCCACAGCTCGTGGGTTTTTTCACACACAGTCACACATAAGGATTGATGGATTCCTTGCAAACCGCACACTAACGCCAATGCACACATACACACCACATACAAACTTTAACATACACTGAGCGCACAAATTTATAAAATTCACAGGGCACCGCCATTTTGTAATTTATATGTTTGTGCTGAGCACAATGAACTTGTTTATAACTTGTTTAATTTGTGCTCAACATGTCTTCAACTTGTGCTCAACTTGTGCTCAGCAAGTGTACAACTTGTGCTCAACTAGTGTTCAAATTGTGCTTTACTTATACTGAAATTGTACTCAACATGTGCTAAACATTTCCTCAACTTGTGCACATCATGTGCACATCATGTGCACATCTTGTGCACATCTTGTGCACATCTTGTGCACATCTTGTGCACATCTTGTGCACATTTTGTGCACATCTTGTCCTCAGCTTGAGCTCAGCTTGAGCTCAACTTGTGCTCAAGTAGTGCACAACTTGTGAACATCTTGTTCATATCTTGTGGTCAATTTGAGCTCAACTTGTGCTCAACTTGTACACAATTTGTGCACAACTTGTGCTCAACGTGTGATCAACTTGTGGTGAACTTGTGTTCAATTTGAGCTCAACTTGCTATTAACTAGTACTCAACCTGAGCTCAAGTTGAGCCCAAGTTAAGTCCAAGTTGTGCAATACTTGTGTTCAACTTGAGCTATACAATATTACACAGTATACTGATAGATCAACTAACTAACTATCTCACTGAAAAGCAAACAAACATATGAACTAATAAAGAACATGCGCGCTTAATGTAGGCAATTTTCATTTGCGAGAGTGAGTGTGTTTGAATCTCTGTGCAACTGAAAGTATGCGCGAGTCTATTATATAAATAAGTAAATATTTATTTATTTGGTGCAACCAAAACACGCAAGACTTTCTCACGTTTAAGGTGGAGAGGGTCGAATAAAAAGGCGCCACATATAATTTATGCGAAAACAACACAGTGCACTTAAATATGTAGCCTATGCGCGAGGGCAACGTATATAAATATCTATGCCGGACATCCGGCGCATATGTGTAGCAATTAGGGGAACAAGCGGCAGGCAACACACGAGCAAACAGAGCACACGAGCCAGGTGTTTAAGTGCGTGCCTTCGTGCGTGTGTGACAGCGTTCAATTGTGTCGCACCTCAAAATACTACGTTTGCAATACGCACCTAAATGTAGGCAACACAAATGTATAGCACACTTACACACATAGAAAAACAATTCACCTTCACCACCACAACAAACAACTGCATCATGTTATTAACTTTCGAATTGTATTTTGTGAAATGCGTTGCAATTGCGCTTAAATGCAAATCGGTTAGGAGTTCTATTGTGGCTTTTTAGGCGCCTACTACAGCTTTGGGTTGTGTGCGCGCGTATTTAGCGCACAGATTTTTAGGCGCATCACGAGCTACTGCATATATGGCCGTCAATGTGCCCAACGGGAAAAATGAAGTATTTTAAAAGGCTTTTTTAAGCTCTTCACTGGTAGCACAATATGCTTAAAATGTGCTTGAATTTTTGTTTATTGTTTTTGTACTACATGTATACTTTATTCAGCACTGGAAGGATAACTGGAGCATAAGAGCGGATTTTGTAAAACGAAGACTAGTAATAAAATAAAATTTAAACCAAATACATTAATTCCGGGACGGATTCGCCTACAAGCAATACAAAGAACACAAAAAGAAATCTGAGTGCAAAATAACAATCACGTGAGGCGTTCGAATTAAGAAATATAATAAAATTAAGACTTTGTTATATTTTCTAAGCACTTAGTTCAAAGCCCGTTGGGTGGGTGACAGACACACAGAAACACGAGCGTCGGTATTTCTCATTGATGTGCGTGTCACACGCGAATTTATTGCCTGCGCCTAAAAACAGTTCTCAGCTTGGTTTTTACTGTTGCAAATGAAAAATGTCACTTGTAAAAGTTTTGAATTTTTGAATTGACAAACTGCGGTTAACAGTGAGCTTACAATGAATTTACAGATATAATGGATTTAAATGAAATCAATATTTTAAACCCTTTTTATACCCTACACCTATGAGGTACAGGGTATATTAACTTTGTGCATATATTGTAACGCCCCTTAGGAGGCGTGTCCGGTATGGAAAAGTATATATATTCTTGATCAGCATCACTACCCGAGTCCGTTTAGCCATGCATGTCCGTCTGTCTGTCTGTCTGTCTGTCCGTCTTGCTGTCTTGCTGTCTTGCTGTCTTGCTGTCTTGCTGTCCGAATACTTGAGAAATACTGATCAGAATGCGATGAAATTTCGTCTCAATATATTTTAGCCAAAAGTAGGAACTGAGTTTGAAAATGAGCCAAATGGGTCAACGGACACGCCCACCTCCCATACAAGTCACTTTTATATAACTCTTTCGAAACTAATAACTCGAAAAGTTTTCAAGGTAAAGTTATAAAATTTAAAGCATATTGTTAGAATTCACCTAAAAATATGTCGTCCAAAAATGGGCGTGATCCGCCCACTTTTTTTTTTCATTATTTCCCGGCGTTTCATAGTGGAAATTTGATCCGTAAATTATTAAAATCAAATCTATGAAATATTAGCCTTTCAAAATTTTAAATATAGGCGTGGTCCGCCCAAATACATTTTTCAATTTTTTTTTTTAGTTCTTTATACTTTATATAATTTTTTTAATTTATGGGGATATAAGACGTAAATTTCTGATATATGAATAATATTCTGAGGGTAAATATTCCCACCAAAGGTGTAGGGTATTCCATAGTCGGGCCCGACCGACTATAAAAATCCGCCCCATGTGACCGAACTTACCCATGTGACCTAACTTTCCCAACTCGTTTTGGTTAAAAAACTGCGTTAAATAGTTAAGTTAAATAATAAAAAAAAAAATATTTTAATAATAAATTCCAATTTTAAATTAACATTCATCAATCATTTTCGTGTTTAGTTTAATATTTTTCAAAAATACCAGAACTCGGTCACCGATTTTTAGTTTTTGTTGAAAAATTATTAGATAAACAAGGAATTTCACTATATATTTTGAAACAAAACATAAACCGAGCTTTCTTTTAAATCTGAAATATTGTTTACGTTCATAAACTAATCGTGAACTTTACGAGGACAATTTTTGTTGAACACAACAGCCTTTTATCTGGGTAATTGTAACAGTATTTTTAGTTCCGGAAAAAATATATAAAGAGTAAAATTATATCTAAAAGAATTGTTTATAACTCCTTTAGTTTATTCTTTTTGTAACATGTTACACAAAAAAAAGACCATTACAGGATGTTCTGTACTAAAGGCCACTGAATATAAGAAAATTAGAAAAAAAAATGTGTTCGGTCGACGATGACCGAAGTTCGGAATACTGATGAAAGAATTTCATTTGCATTTTTATGGGAAGAATGTCAACAGTTTGTTGAACAAGTAATCGATAGAAAAAAAATGCAGTTACAAATTCTGGATCAACCTTATCTAATATGTACTCTGATTTTATTTCTTTCATCACCATTTGAATTATACACAGAAAAAAAATGTACATCATATTGATGAATTCCTTTCTTCAAACTAGAGATGGGCGCGTGTCTGTTTTTGTTGGCACAGACACGCACGGGCATGCCGACTAAATGTAGAGGTACGCACGAGAAGCAAGATAAAACACAGGTTATAGAAAGACACGAAGAAGCACGGAAAAACACGAAAAAGCACGGAATCACATGAAAAACTAGACAAAACGTGAAAAAAATATTATAAACAGGGACTAAAAACCCTTTTTTACGATAGCGGTTCTGATTCCGGTTTCAACCAAAAAATTATATGGGTTCCGATTCCGGTACCACACTTTTTTAATAACGGTTCCGATTCCGGTTCCAAAAATCGAAAAGATTCCGAGTACAATTTCGGATCTTTGCGGTCCCAGAGAGGGAAAAAGACCCGTGGAATATCGTTACAAGATTTAGAAATAGCAGTTCCGGTTCCAACCCAAAAAAAACCAGTTGGGAAGGTTAGATCACATGGGAAATTTTAAAGTAGGTGTAATTATGATAGTTAGGATTATCAAAATTATAGTCGGTCTAAGCCGACTATAAATACCCTACACATATGTGTTGTTACCATTCAAAGTGATATATAGGTCACCAGGGTATACGAATCCTGAAAATAACAACAAACATTCAATCGCTGAAAAATGTACATTCATTTGATACCCATATTTACAAATGGGTAAATATGTACCGATATGTACCGAATTTCGATTTTTTTTTTGTGAACCACAAGTCTTTTCGCCGGAAAACATTATTATCATGTATTTGAGCATGATATCAATACATATTTGACCAAAAAAGTTTACGTAAGCACGTATACATAAAAATTGATCTTTATATGTACATTTTATATGAGGTATTTGAACATTGGTCACAATGGACAAATCTCGCCAATTTAGGGTATAAATATATGGCTTTCGATTACGTTTCCACACATTTTTTTAAATCGGTTTCGGTACCGGTTCTTTACGGCCCCTTATTATATATAATTCAAAAATTAACTTTGGTACTGTTTTATTCTCTGAATCGGAACCTCTTCGGAATTGGAACCTGTCGGGGACCGCAAAGAACCGGAATTGGAACCGTTATTAAAAAAAAACCGACACCGATATTCCAAAGTGTTAAAATACAACTAATTTTTATTTTCTGATGCTGGAAGTAAAGTGTTTTTTAAATTGGAGTAAAAACTAAAAAAAAAAAAAATTTAATGGGCGCGTGCCTGATTTTAGAGGCACAGACACGCACGGGCACCACCGACAACTAGCACGCACGGAGATTTGTATGCACGAACTCAGATTTTCCGGCGTGACACATAAAAAGCATGGCACGCGTCCATCTCTACTTCAAACCATGATTGTATTGAAGAACCATTTATAATATTAATGACTAACTACATCAATGTTCAGAATGCGATCATAAATATGATGAATGCTTGGTTACTGTCGAAAAATTGTTCTTCAATATGATGAACTGTATGTGAAGAATACGTTTCATCATATTAATGAACAAATACATAAAATACAACATATATGTACATCATATTGAAGAATGCTGTTGATCAAACCAAATTTCAATCAAAATATTTATTTTTCGTTCATTTTTTGCCGTACTTCTCAGTTCTCAAGTTGTTTTTGTATGGTATTTCATATATAATGCTTGTTCGATATGCATAAATTTGTAATATGTTTTATAATATATTTATTTATATTAGGACCTTTTATTAAATAAAAAAAATATTTATAAAAATTATATTTCAAAAAAAATTATATGTATAAATATTTTTTATTTTTAGAAAACAATTTTTATTCTTGAAAAAAAAGGAAGTTTTTTGGACAACATTTTTTTCCGGAATTTTTTTTTCGAATATTTTTTATGATTTTTTTTTTTATAATTTTTTATCGAAAAAAATATTTTTTTATTCGGATTATTTTTCGACTATTTTTTTTTGAAAAATTTTTTTTTTTGATTATATTCCAAAGCAATATTTTGTTTTGAAAAATTTGTAAAAAAAAATATTATTTCATAGTGTTCTAAATAGTGTTTTAAACTTAATTTTTGGAAGTGTTTGTGCGATGGTTTGTAGGAAGAAATATAGGATATTGTCAGTGATTAGCTCTTAAAATGTCCTGAATAAAAATTTAATTTCTACAGATATTGATATTGCAATTATAATATTACAATTAAATACTAAGTATTGCAAAAACGATATTGCATTTAAATACAAATAAAAAAAAAAAAACAATTCAATTAACTGTACTATTTAATTAAAAGTGTCAAAGAAATTTCAACAACCTATCAATTAATTTCACATGTTTTAGCAAATACTTAAAATTTTTTTAATTGGTTTAGCGACAACAATATATCTGCACTAAATTAAGAAATACAGCAAAAGTTTTAAATTAAAGCAAATAAAAAGAAAAACAATATGTCGCACTTCCGCGTGCATTACATGCGCGCACAAACAACAAGCGGAAATGGATGCATTCGCGTTTTACTTCCGCTAAGCGAAATGCACGATGTAGTAGTTTTAGTTGGCGAGGTGATAGAGATGTAGATGGTGAGGGTGATAATGCTGTTGGTGATGTTGCTGCCTAGCGCAGATGTTGCAGTACCAACTGCGACAACTTTAACAATTGCAACAACAGCAGCGACCGACAACTCTTGCCAACAATAATGTGGCGAAAAAAAAAATAGTAAAAAGTGGCAAATTGCAGTTGACTGAAAGTTTTTTTTTGTTGAAAAGTTTACAGGCGAACGGTTTCACTTGGCTGGCAATGCACTCCTGCAGGACTCTGATGACGACGACGACGACGACAACAAGGACATAAAGCAGCGACAGCAGTTGCAGTCGTAAAACTAGTAGTAGTAGCAACAAAAAAATTAGAACAAGCATTTCAGGCAGCCGCTGTTTTCAAAAAGCGTTAAATTACGCGCAGTATAATTACAGCGCTCACTAAAAGACAACAACAAAACCTACAATGCAAACACAAATATAAAAAAAAACGAAAAAAAACCTTTTAAGAAGTCATAATTTTAATAATTATGCTAAATGTAACAACATGCATTATATTGTTTCACTTATGAGTGCGCAAAAACGAAAGTACATCGAAATTTGAATATTATTTAATTATACTTAAGTGCCTACATTAAAGAAAAAAAACAAAGATGTTCAACAGAAATATCTCAGCCCTAAATACCAACTAACTTACCTCTTTTAAACATCCGACAAAAGAGGTAACCTCTTGGATAACCTCTTTTAACTGTTAGATTACGTGCACAGAGAAAAATCCTCTTTTGGCATGATAAATACATCATGCTCAGCAATTTGGAGGTTGCCACAACCTCATGGTCACAGACTAGGAGTTTATCCCAACCGAATCAGGAGGTTGTCGCTACTACTATATCTGTTGTTGCCGAAAAATTCGGTAGGGCAATATAGTTGGATACCGCAACAGATCAGTTATCTGTGTGTATATCAAAAATTAATTAAACATCTATGCAAATATGAAGAGAGTTAAGTCATACATGGAACAGGTACTCACTTTACTAATCGAGTAATCGTGCAGGAATCGCCAACCGCCAATCGCTTTTATAAAGTTTTTGAAGGTAAAAAAAAGTTATGTTTAAATATGTTTGAATGTAATTATAAAGTACTTCGAAATTACCATGTATGTGTAAATTTAAATTGAAGTGTAATTACATTATAATCGAAGTTAATTATATTTTTTTTTAGATTTTGTTCAGTATATGTAAACATAATAATATTTTCCAGATGAGTTCGTTCATGTCACCATAATGTTTCAAAACAAATATAACACTTTAATTGAATTTAAATAGAATTATGCTTCTCAAAAGAACCATAATTATGTTTCAAAATTAACATAAAATTTTAATTAAATTTAAATAAAATTATGCTTTTCCAAAGAACAGAAAATGAAATTGAATTTAAATAAATTAATGCTTGCAATACTCGTACTACACATACAAAAAATATTTTTCATATTAATGACCGATGATTCAATATATTGAAGGGCAATTCATAAAGTTGATCACTATAAGGGTAAGTTTACACGATAGAGAAAATAGCTGGATTTAGATCAAAAAATCTCATACAGTTGTGTAAACACTACATTTACAGCCCTATTCTAGTGAACAATGACAATTGTTATCAATAACAATTGTTACAAATGACAATTGAATCAGACTTTTACGTCAAAAACATAGAAAATGAAATGACAGAATACAAAATTGTGACAATTGTGACAAAGCGCACTATGTGACCGATTTTAATTTGTGATTTTGTCAGAATAGGGCTATAAGATCCACGGTAGGGAGATTTTTCTCTATCTCTAGCTAATTTCTCTATCGTATATGTAAAACATAAATATTGTTAATTAAAATTTTCTTCGAAAAAAAAAACATTTTTTTTAATCATTTTCGAAACCAAATTTTATAAAAAAAAACACATTAGTTGGATGTAATAATAATTATTTCTTTATGAAACATACACTATTCTATTGGGATACATCAAATGAATTTATTAGACAATTAAAATTAAAGTTCCAAACATACATACATCGTCACTGTCATGCCAAAGGGGCGAATGTGCATTTTTAAAAATGTTGGGAAATCTAATTTTAAAGTTTGAAGTGCTTTAAAAATTAGTAAAATTTATTATTTTTTTAAATTTTCTGTTATTTTGATTTATTCATCAATTATTATAACGTATATAAAATATCTTTGGATTTGAACAACTTACTGAATTATAAATACGGATTTTGTGCGACTAATATCCTGACGAAAACGCAAATATTTTTTTGTATGCTATAACTCTACTAGTTGTTTGTTTTTAAAGCACCTATCGAGTGACATCATTATTTAAAACTATTTGCCATTTGTTATTAGCAAGTAAAATATTTGGCAAAATATTTTTAAGTAATGATACGAATCGTAGTTGCATTAAAAACAATCAATTAATGCCTTTACACCAATATTTTATCTTGCACCAATAAAAGGTTATAGCAAAAAAACGAAGATATTTGAAAAATTGAAAATCATGTCATGCCAAAAGGGTGAACCTTTTCGTTTTTATACCCTACACTAAGAGTGAAAGGGTATATTCAGTTTGTAACACCCAGAAGGAAGTATCTCCGGTATAGAAAAGTATATATATTCTTGATCAGCATGACCTCCTGTTAGCATGACCGCCTATAATTTTGATAATACTAACTATCATAACAACACCAAATTTAAAATTTCCCATGTGATCTAAACTTCCCAACTGGTTTTCTTATAACTCTTTATTGGTGCAATATAAAATAGTGATAAGGCATTAATTAAATGTTTGTTTTCAAAGCACCTATCGATTGGCATCATTATTTAAAAAGATTTTGCCAAACATTTTTCTTGCAAATGATAAAAATTAAAAAAAAAATATTTAAAAATAATGATGATGATCGATAGGTGCTTTAAAAACAAACAATTAATACCTTAACATCACTATTTTATCTTATACCAATAAACAATTATAGCAAAAAAACAAAAAGATTCGCCCCTTTTGGCATGACAACATTTTCAATTTTTCGAATTCGCCCTTTTTGTTTTGGCTTTTGTGGCTAGAAATATCGAACAAAACCACACACGATTTTGGCACAGTATACTTGAGGAAAAACTACATTAAAAAATGTAAAAAAACGCAATGTAAAAAAACGCAAATGTCAAAAATTACCCATGTTCCTCTTTGGTATGATAGTGACGATATTTGATGCCTGAGTGGAGTCAGAAAAATGAATGGACATAAAATTAAATTAAAAATAAGTGAAGTTAAATAAAAGCTTGTAAAAATAGAGTAATTTACGAATTACAGAAGATTTCATTTATAAGACATTTTTTTCCTTAACGCTATTTCAAATTATATATTCCATATTATTATGAATTGTTTTCTGAGTGATTTTTTACCTAATAATTTATGAAACAAGACGACTTTAGCATCTAATATTAAACTAAATTTTTCTATATTCCAACGAAAAATTTTAGAAATACTATTGGATATATATTATTTTGTTTCATATGATTTCAACTTATGTCGTTTTTGGAGTTCAATGCGCCACTTCAAATAATTATAAATGAATAGATTTTTTTTTTATTTTAATAAATTATCAAAAATGTATTATCAAATTTCATAAATCAACAAATTTCACCAGTCATGCATTTTAAAAGCTATTAAGCCAGAAGCAAACATATAAAAACATATTTGCTTAATATATAACTACACACTCATTAAATAGTACGAATTAATTTTATGCTTCTAGCTATTTTCTTCATTTTTATTTAATTTTTATATGATGGACGATTACCCGCTAGTAATAATAATAATACTAATCATATTTTATATGTGTAACTATTGTTATTGTGGTTACGACAATTGTTATTATTATTATAATTTGTATGTTGCTGCTAGAATCAAATACAAAAATCATACATGTTATTGCAACAAATGATAATAGTATAATAATCAACACCAACATCAGCATCACCAA